>JAQIXG010001936.1:0-19448 GCA_034700105.1 Oconnorella tubifera | reverse complement strand
ACATTTATTTTTTGTCATAAATTACGGTTTTTCGGTAGAAATCCAAAAGTGTCCAATCAAATGGCCACTACTGTATATATAAACTAGTGTATACAATAATATTTAAAGAATTATCATTTTTTGTACAGACCTCATGTATTTCAGGACCTTCCTGTGGTCTATCGTCATCAATGGAATAGGAACAATTGCTAGAAAGCATACTTTTACGACTGCCAGTTGATGTCATTGATGAAGTTGATGAGCTACGACTAAGCGCATCAAAGCTTGAGAAACCTTGACTCATTTTACGTGTAGTGTCATCAGATCTTGTGTGATTCTCTCTTATATCAACCTGCAACATTTAGTCGAAGCTCTGGTCACAAAGAATTTCAATAATTGTTGAAATTATTAATTTAATTGAAATTATTAATCAAATCTCCGGTTATAAAGAATGTAAATAATGGTTTCAAATACAAATTAAGAACGATATTTGTAATATTTTAGTAAAAGAGCACCATAATTGTCACTATAAATGATGGTACTAAGTAGCAAAATTAAATATTAGATATATTTAATGGGCAATAGATCTATTTATATTATTATATTATGATCAATATTGAAAGAAAACTACAGCAAAAATAACTAGAAGAGCAAATAAAGCAGAAATAATAAACAGTCAAATTAATAAGAACAAGTATTGATAACTGATTAAGCTAAACTGTCTTATATTTATGCGCAGTTCGTCGGATGGGTTTCCTTCTATTCATTAAATATATTCATTAATACTGCGTTTTATATTTTATATAATCAAATTCTACAACTTAATTCACGCAACAAAGGAATAATGTAAAAACATCAAAATATTCCAACAGACCTTATTACTTAAGCTGTCTGATTCTGAAATAAAAAATAATAATGGTCATTAGAAGTTACTACTGAAGTAAACTTTAATTGCAAATGTTTCAATTTCAAATAAGCAGTAGCTATTATTTTCGATACTTCCAATCTTTTTATTAGGAATATTAAAATACACAAATACTGTACTATTAACAACAGAAGACTTGACAAATAAGCAACTATTAATCAATGTAATATTGCAATACTACATAGATAGGCTAGATTAAACACCAATAAAATAAAAAAAAGTTTAAAGTTTATGGCAACTTGGACATAAAATGCATATTAAATGTGTATTAGATTTGTAGAAACCAAGGGATTAAAATACTGAACTCTTGAAAACAGTGCACCAAATAGTTTCATATGTGAACAACACGCAAACACACAGGAATATTGTACAGATTTTACTGCCTTATAACAAAAAACCAAAGATTTCTAGACATGAAGTGAAAAAAAGTTTGAACACAATCTAAACAACATATCACGATCATATTCAGATCATTTCTTATTATCGAAATTTAAATAGAAACTGAAAGCATGCAAAAGAAATAATATTAAAAAACACTAAGATATACTAAGATATTTACTATGTAAATTGTAAAATGCATTCAATAAAAATATTTAAATAAAAATATTAAAGTCATTTTCTATCTAAATCCAACACAGATCTGATGAAACAATTAATCAAGTCATCATATCATGCTACAAGAAAATGTAACAGAGCAAAATTCACATATTAAACAAGTACTTTTTATCTAATTGACAGATAAAAGTTCATAATCTCATTTGTGGCCAGTAAGAACAATGCAAAATAAGGGTTAAAATTTTATTCAGTGCAAAACAGCGTTTACAAATTAATAATTTTTGATGTTACATAATAAAATAATTTAAACAAAAACTCGTGAAATTCATGCAACATACCATAGGGATAACATGGTGAATATCCGACACGGTAATGATTTGAAGAATCATTTATGAGATACACAGTTAAAGCTTTTGAATCTTCAGATTGACAACAATAAGCAGAAAAGCAAAGAATATAGAATATCAACTAGAAGAACATATACTTGAAATAGTGAAACTAGAACAAATAGATAGACACAAAGTGAAAAATCAAAGAACTTTTCCGTTTCTTGAATACAAAATATACAAAATTTAAACTTATTTTCACAGGAAACAGAAATAACTTTGAATAATCATTATTTATTAATTAAACAGTTACATAAATGATAATGTCACAATTCGTATAAAAATTCAATCTGATACTATCACTATGAAGCAAATATAAACAAAGTATGAAAGAATGATAGAGAAATAACGAAAATCAGAATACAGATTTAACTTGTTATTATAAACCAATAACAATGTGATAGTCTGATACCTTAAACACCATCTATTTTACAGAAAGTTCAAAATCTATAAAGTAAAAATATTTATGATGATTTCAGAAAACACTCTATGCAGTAAAAATATTTATGATGATTTCAAAAATACTCGATATTATAGGAAGATCCAACAAAAATCACCAAATTTATTCTGAATTAATTTTTTTATCAAGTTAACCTAAAGTTTTATATCACAAATTTCAATCGTTCGCAAAAACTTACTAAGATTAAATCACTGTAAAAAACACCAGCAGGTTAATTTATAAACAACTAACTTATTCAATAATAGATTTTAATAATAAGTAATTGTAATATTTTCTATGATTAAACAATGATTTCTATGATTTTGTCTGTATAAAAAAGGTATAAATTTTAATAAACTTTTGCAAAGAAGTAATTATTACATGCATGTAACAAATTAATACATGAATAGAAAATAAATGTTTAAGGATTATGTCAATAAACTCTATTGAAAAAATACAATAATTTTGCTTAGGTATATAATCTACTGCGTGACTGTAAATTAATTAATATACATATAGCATAGAATGAGATAACAGCACTGGCTTACCATTATTATGATGATGATGACGAAGGCTTTCTTGTCCATCCACACTTGTTTCTCGTTCATGAACGTGGCCATTGCTAAACTGCATTCCACCATCAGTTAAACTGCCATCAAGTTTGTTACCAAAACTAGAGTCGTAGTCTTGCATGGCTTCTTCCTTTTGTCGTGCCCGAACCTTTGGACAAAAAAACAAATAATGAAACTTTTCAAAAATGCATAACAATCTATAAATATTCCTGACTTCATTTATCTTTACATCACATAGCCATTTTTATAATTGCTGATCATACATCTTATAAACATTTTCTTTTTGATAGCCTAATTGTTTTATATTAATGCAGTATTTAAATTGAAATAGCTATCAGCATGGTACATTGTAATTTTTATCTCATAATCTAAAATAACTGTTCGATTGAAATCTCTTACAGTAACTTTCTTAGAGCTTTTTTTTATGAAATTTAAATCATAATCTTAAGAGAAAGTAAAAAATAATAAAATAACAAATTTTTATGCAATTAATACCTGTAAACAATATATAATATGTGATCTGATATAGATGACAAGTCGATTAATTCTATCGATTGCTTCCTGCAGTTTATTTGGTGCTTCTTCTTCTTCACTGTGCTTGAGACTTTCAGCTCCAAATGAGCTCAGTAGTAGAGCAAGAAACAAGTTCAGAACCTGATAACAAAATAATTCTTGTCTGTGTTTCAGCATAGCTCGAAAAATTGCAATTAGAATACTTAATATCAACTAAATTGAAAGACACTGTTGGACACTGTATAACAAACAATTTTAGTTTTTTTATACCCGAAATAGTTACAGAGTAGTACAAATTATAAAAAATAAATGAAAACAACTCACCACAAGATTTCCAACAATCATTGTGAGAAGAAAGAAAGGAATACAGATATAACTTGTACACTGAATGCAATCCCACATCGATTCAATCCATTCTCCGCAGAGCACTCGGAAAATGATCATAAATGAATGCAGGAAATCCTTGAAGTGCCAGCCTGGTGTTCCTAGACCAGTAGCCTTCTCATAGTTTGGTCCAAATAGCTGCATGCCCATTACGGCAAAGATGAAGACAATGATGGCTAAGACAAGGCAGAGGTTACCTAATGCGCCCATTGTTCGTCCTATGATACCAATCAAGAGATTCAAAGTTGGCCATGACTTGGCAAGTTTGAAAACACGGAGCTAACACAGAAAATTTAAAGTGATAAATATACTTAGAGTTCATGATAATGCTAAAACTATAGCATAGAATATCAACTTATAATTTGTTGAAAAAACCCTCAAAAAAATCATTTTATAGTTATATAATCTGTAGATAAAGTTGATAACAAAAACGAACTCAAACTGTGAAAATCACATGCATTCTAAACGTTGAGGCAGATGTATCATTGAAGTTTTATTACTTTCGAACGCACTGAGTTATCAAAGTAAAAATAATAGTCAGAAATCAAATTTCCTTCTCCCAAAATTGATAAAATGAACAGTAACATATCTATCTTTGGCTCATATATAGCGTTTTTGCTCACGGGTTATTTTTTACGTAATCAGTAAATATCAACATTAATAAAACATTTGGCATTACTACTAGACAAATATCTTTAATTAATGTTCAATAATCATAAATTGTATGCTAAAATTACTTGCCAGACGAAATGAGCGTAAAATTGAAAGTCCCTTGACTCCCGAGAGCCCCAGTTCAACAAGGCTCAGAATCACAATGATGATATCAAAACAACTCCACTTGTCCTCCAGATACTTGTATAAACCCAGCGCCATGATCTTTAGGACTGCCTCTACTGTGAATATACATGTGAATACCTGAAAAATAGTAATTATATAAGTGTGAACTTATTCACAATACAAAAAAGTGGTTTTAGCTTACATTTTCAAATTTCAAAATGAGAATTATAGTTTTGACTTTAGGTTGTTATTTTTACTGCATCCTGTTTAAAAGTATATATTAAAATACGTATAAAATACATAGTACTAATATAACCACAATCAAACAGCAAATTAGTCTTGATATTTATTATAACAATTAAAACGTGACAAGTAAACTGCGGATTAATTATTAAATGTAATGTAACACGATCACTTGATCACTTATTAAAAAATTATTATTGTTACATTTTATTAATTAATTTACAATAAGTAATCATTAATTTTAAACTATAAATAATGAAAAAAATTTAAAGAATGTTACATGTTAATGAAAAATAGTAATAAAACCTAGACATCTAACTAAGCAATATGTATAAAATAACCTCAGTAGCTACTATACTAACGCATTACAATGCTGTTTTTGAAATAGTAATGCACTTACATAGTTTCCATATATGAGTGTATCTTTCAGAGTCTGGGACATATCATCGTATTCTAAGGCCATAAAGAGAGTATTGATGACTATGCACAGTGTGATGAAGAGATCAACAAAAGCGTCCATAATGAAGAGCTCAACGTAATGTGAAAACTTGTACCAGTCAGGTGAACAATCCCAACCAAAGAAAAGCTGATGACATCTGATTTTAAAGCATTCCTTCTTACTTTGACCCTCCTCGATACCAAATACATCTAAGTTAAAGATAAAGAATAGTTTAAGAACAGCAATTAATACAGCTTAAACATAAAGTAAATATTTCATACAAATTAATAAAAAAATTATATAAAGTCCGTGGTAATTTCACTTTTAATCTTTGAATAAATAAAATTTTCATTAATTCTTAAATTTGACCAGCAGCATAGCCAGGATTTCACTAATGGAGAAAGGGGGGGTTTTCTTTGAAAAAGTATTGAAAAACCTTCTTATAGCTTATCATTATTATTATTATTATCTATTATTGATCATAGCATACAAATTTATTTTTTTCACTAATTCCTCACAAGTGGGTGAGATTTGACCAAAAAAAGTGGGTTTAACATTAACTTAATATCTTATATACCACAATTTTTACTCTTACCTACGATGGGTGGTTATAACAACACGAATTCCTCACCCCATGTCAACAACATTAAATTTAACAGTATCTGAAATTTTCTATTAAATACTTCAGATATACAATGACATCTCAGTAATTCATCTATTCAAATTTACAATTTGAGGTATATATATATTATATGCCCAAAAAATAATTAATTAGATGTTTATTTATAGAAAAAATGCTTACTTCTTCTACCCGATGCATGATTGATCAAGTCTTTCAAAACCAAAACATCTAGAAAAACAGTAATTATACTGCATTAATTTATTTAAATTTAATGAATACGAATATAAGTAGAAAAAAATAAAGATTTAATAAATTTCTTAAATATCACATTTCATATTTCTATCACATTGTAATTATAAATCAACCAAAAAATTCATTACTGAGACGTCATCGACTACAACCAATTACTTGCCAATATAATATTAAATTTCAACTAATAGAATAATTAGTGTATTTTCAATATAATTAAAAAACTAATTAAGAAATTCAGCCATATAGTAATATTATACTAAATTTTTACTCATACTTAATTAAATTAAATGACAACTATATACCAATAAGCACATTGAAATATTCAGGAACTTTAAATAAACGTGTCATTGGACAAATTCATTACTTTTAAAAAATAAATGCAACTGTAATAGCATTAAAAGTTTTTAATTTATAAAACGTGCATACCATCAATATCAACCCCCGTGGGACTTGGTGTTTGACAAATAAAAGGATTGCCTACAAACAGTTTTTCTTTGCAGCTGCTCCAATGCAATGTGTCTGATTCCTGAAAGTTAATTAATTCTTTTACAAAGATCATAAAATCTTTGTCATAACAATCAATTATTAAGCTACAAAACAATATTTATCATGACACTCACACACATACGCCAGGTTTCGGATCTATCCAGATCAGTATCAATTTCCTTCAAACATATACACCTAAAAATATGTTTAAATCTATTGTAAGATTCTAAATATTCAGAACTCAACAATTAAGCTAATTCACGTTTTTTTTAATTCCATTTCAAATAAACACAAATACTCATTTCCATCTACAAACTGATCACATACTTTAACCCTCGGCTTCAAATCAATCTTCCCATCCCCTCCAATCATCCCGACACGCAACCCTCTATGCTTCGTTGATGTCGCCCAGTGAAAATGCGTCGGTTCGCATCTTTTATCGTGCACCCTGAATCGAGGAAAGTCCGTCGCAATCTGACCAAATGAAGACTGACGACTCTGATGCGACGCGATGCTCGGCTTTCTTGACTGCGCAGCGTTTGCCGCGAATCGCGACTCAAGTTGCGACAACCGACTTCCACCGTACGTGACAGAACTGAGCAATCGTTGAGAGGCTACAGCGGCACGTTGCGTCGCGTAATTCTGAGCATTCTGATAGTTGCACAGGTCATCTGAACAAGGAGTTACAGCAGTGGAGTCATCGGCGAAAGGAAGATCAAGATTTTCAAGGCAGGGAAGGACAAGGGGACGTCGATCACCGGTGACAGGGGGCCCAATGGCAGAGCGACGCCATGTGAACTGTACTCCACGATGAAGGGAAAATGGTGAACCGGGGAGGCTTGTACTAGCCTGAATTGAAATATTGCCTTTGAATATACATTTCAGTATTGAATATATACAAGTATTACGTTGAATTAAAGATTAACGTATAATGTGTGTTAACAATCTACTTCATGAAAATAGATTGTTTCATTAATTGATAAAAAATAATTTATAACTGAATAACCCGTTGAACCATTTGTAATTACTTAATATCTAGCATCATCTCAATAGGACATGTCAATTTATAATAAATTTAATATATTTCAAAGGTTTATGAAATAAAATGAATCAGGATCAGGCTAATCATTAGATGTCTTAGAATCATTGTATGATTTCCATGTAATTTAAGTAACAAATAATATAAAAAGAATAAACCTTCTGATTAGGAGAGTTAATAACGCTTAATCGACGTCGAGCTTCAACCCCGCATTCAGATTTCATACTGATGCATTCCTTATCCTGAACAGTTCGCTTAGGCACATAGAGTTCCATGCTAGAACATGACATGTCAGAGAGGCTCTTCTTTAAATCAACAGCCAATATGGCTTCATTTGCTGCATCTTCCAAACCCTGAATCCTTGCTTCTTCTGCCTGGAAGATAAATATAAAAAACAAAGAAACTGATTATAAACATAATAGTAGACTACACGGGTAATACTGCGCAATGCCTAGTGTACAATGATATTTCCTTACGTTGTATATATGAAATATATATACATTATGATGCATATATGAAATATATATACATTATGATGCATATATGAAATATATATACATTATGATGCATATATGAAATGTCTATGGTACAAATACATTGAATTTTTGTACTATTTTCTAGTAGATATTATAAAACCATATCATTTAATCACATGATTAAATAACATATAAGTTGAGGCACTGGCATAGATTTTGATCATGAATGAGCCAT
Source organism: Oconnorella tubifera (assembly GCA_034700105.1). Taxonomy (NCBI): domain Eukaryota; kingdom Metazoa; phylum Annelida; class Clitellata; order Enchytraeida; family Enchytraeidae; genus Oconnorella; species Oconnorella tubifera. The sequence goes on along the minus strand of JAQIXG010001936.1, from coordinate 11,126 downwards.
ATCATAAGTTTACTACTTTGAAATGAACATTATATAATTTGAGACATTGAGAATTATAACAATTTCAGTAACGATGAGACTTACCATCAACTCTTGGTGTTCTGCTAGTTCTGCTTCTTGATCTTGCTTGCGGCAATCGTCGTAAGACATTGCCACAATGGCAAGGATGAGATTGACAAGATAGAAAGAACCAAGGAAGATAACGATAATAAAGAATAGCACTTGTCCTGGGCCATTCGCTTTTATGACCTGGAAAGTAATAATAAAGCCTTTAATTTTTTGGAATAAAACATTCAACTGTTTCGGTAGATATGAAGCGCAAATAGAATCATGATAAATAGAAGCAAGATGTGTCAGGCAAGTAATACATAACTTCTGTAGATGCATTATTAACCTTTGTAATAATTAAAATCTTCATGACTAGACACTAAACGTAGATTTTACTTTTCAGCATTCGCTCTAGTATAATTTTTTCAAACATTTATTTTCAGATATGAAATGTTACATCTGTTTGTAATTTGCAATGCCACATTTTTTTATCTACTTTCTTCATTTCAAGTACAAATAAAGTACAAAAACTGTACACAAAATATGATGCACACAACATGGCAAATATCTATATATTATTCCAAATACCATGCATTATTAGACTGGCATTATTAATAGATTTAATTAATAACTAAAAATCTAGTACAAGTTAACTACAAAACAATTTTACCAATTGATAAAGATTTTCCCAATAATCTTGAGTCATTAACCGAAAGGCACAAAGTAGCGCCCAGCCAAAGCTGTCAAAACTGGTGTAACCAAAATTTGGATTTCTTCCAGACTCCATGCAAGTATAATTATCAGGACATTCACTACAAATTATAAATAATATACTTTTAACGCGATCTATGCTTACTATATAAACAAATGAGTGGCAAATATCTAAAGCTCATTACAGCTTAATTTCTTGATAAATGTATATCAGTAGGCTTAATAGTTCATTATCTAAATATTGCCTTTAATTGCAGTTCACTTGGATAATAAAGTAGTGACTTAGTGACTAAATATTGATCAGAGAAGAAGTAGCACATTCAATTAAATCAATAGCATGATCAATGCAAATGCCCATCACTATTCTTCAAATGCTTTGAGGCCATAATGGCTGGTTGCATCATAAATCTTTTCTCAATGGCGTGACTCTGGAGTAGTAACATCAACAGAATAGAAGTGATCTGGCATGTTTCCTGACCTAATTTCACTTCATGTAATATGTACATTAGTTGTGTAATACTGGTTGTATTTCATAACAAGCCTTGTAATAAAAAAGTCCCACTAGAATTAACTGCAATGTTACTTGCATATAAGTTGCAATATTTTGTAGCTAGACAATAACTACATTTTCTAGCAATGTAGCTATCAATATACATGTCATTTATTATAATTATAACTTTTCAAATTTAATTAATTAATTAGTACCTTCCGCCACTCGGAGAACAGATTTTGCCATCCAATGTTTCGTTCTTGTACCAATTATCTGTAAGAAATATTGTCCAGAAACATAGCATACGCATAAAAATGCATTTTTGGCATCAAATTCAGTGCAAACAAATTCCAGCATAGTACATATTTACACAATTTGCAGCCAAGTTGTCTGATCAACAAAAGTACCACAGGCTAAAACTGCTTATAGTATAAGCTGTAATAATATAAACATACAGAAATTATTATAATATATCTATAATCAACATATCTGTGAAAAAATCTGATACAATTTGACTAAAATAAAAAAATAAAATAAAGAATAAAAAATTTGTGATAAATAAAAAAAACGTACCCCTATTCTGTGCATAATCTCGCAAGATCCAATACATTTCTTCCTCGGAGAAATTTTTATACGTCGACATATCTGGAAAATCCCGGACACATTTCTGCATCAAAGTTCCTTGATAGAGTTGAAGGCCGATAAGTGCAAAGATTGAAAGAACAAAGGATGATAAAATCATGACGTCACGAAGTCGTCTTACAGCTTCCATGAGCGCGCCGACAATCGTCTTTAAACCTATAAATTGACAGAATATTAAGTTAAATGTAATCCTGTTACCTGACACCTAAAAGTGGCAACATCATCAGGCAACATCGTCTATAATTTAGCATTTACACGTAATGTTCAAGAGATAATATTGACATAGAACAAATGCAGACACAGAAATTACTAATATTTAAATAGTTACTTATAATTAACATAATTTAAGTAATTAAGTAGACTTAATTAATTGATGTATATATACTTAATTAATTGATGTATATATTTGCTTTATAGAAGATCAATTTTATAATATGCAATCTCAGTTATTACCGTAATTAGATCTAGAAATTAAACAAACTAAATATGTATATGGAATTAAAGTGGCCTAAAACCACAATATAAATTACTAAATAAAGTCACATAATTATGATTAGACCTTTAAAAACTAATACTTTGATCAATAGTCTTAGAACTGTAGGCCTACTCATAATTTCTGAACTAGTTATCCAGTATGATGCAAAAAAACTTAACTTTTATTTACTTCTAAACTCGAAACAATTTGTTAACGCATACTAAATAGTATAGATATTCAATTTTATAGTAATGCAAAACAATTCCAAAATTTACTGCAGATATTAATAGATACTAATCAAAATAGTGCAGAATCAAGTTTTAAGTGAATCGCGAAAATTATATGAATTATATGTTTTTGATAATGCGTCTTCTTGATAATGAACAAATCACTAAATTTATCTTCGATGAAACTTGTAAGGCCTGAACCGTAGTACTTGTATCAGAGGTTCCTACAACAGCGGTTCCCAACCTTTCTGATACTGTGACCCCTTGAAAGCAATTTCCAGGTTGTGGCGACCCCAACAATAAAATTTTAAAATTGTGGCGACCCCAACACAACAATTTGTTATATTTTTAGCTCAATATTTTTAAAAATCAATTTTCAAATGAATAAAATGTTTAACATTATATTGTCAGTGTGTATTGCGCAATATTGCACAAAAACGCGTTTATATTTAAAAAATTAATTCTCAGGTCTCAGGCGATCCCTTGCAAATTGTTAGGCGACCCCAGCTGGGGTGGCGACCCACAGGCTAGGAACCGCTGACCTACAGTATATCTAGTTTCTGACACACACAACTAAGGAAGGATAAATACACTTTAATATGAAATGCCGAAGTTTCGTCAAAGGACGATTCACCAACGGACTGTTCGCCAAAAATATATGCTTGGTTTAGGGTTAGGTTTAGGGTTAATGTTAAGGTTAGAGTTAGGGTTAAGGTTAGGGTTAGGAGTTATTAGAATCATCCATAGTAGAAATAGTTTTTGATGAACAGTCCGTTGACGAATTGTCCTTTGACGAATCGTTCAAGAATCATAAAAACAAACTGATGTATTATAGGGGGGAAACTAAACATCCTACCTGGGACTACAGCGACCGTTTTGAGGGCACGAAGGACACGGAAGGTACGAAGGGCAGCAACCTTACTGCCTACATCACCGAGGGCCATGGTTAAATACCTACAAATATTCTCTATGGGTACACGCATGCTAAATCAAATCAAAGTCACTTACTTCTTATCAAATAGGAAGTATACAAATGTAGGTAAGGATTATGAAGAATAAAAGAATATTTTCTATAACAAAAATAATTTATATGGTCTACAGGAGGTATAAAGTCGTCGTTTAGTTAACATTTAAAATAATTTATAGTTTTCAAATGATTTTTAAGCAACAAAAAAAACTGAAAGAAACTATGCTTAAATTAAACTGAGTTGGTAAGAAATCTTATTCAAAGAAATATAAATTTCAAATATAGAAGCTACTGCAAATGCTGCTGTAGCCAAAAAAACTAAGAAAAAGCTGCCACACAGTGACTACAAATTCTTAACAAAAGAGTCAGAGGAATTAACATGTACAAAACGTTCTCAAAACCAAGAGATCAAAGAGAAAGTATAAGTATTTGTCAACAAGACGGAGTACATTAAATATAAGGTAGCATGCAAATAATTTATTTACAGGGATGAGAATGAGGTTTAAAATACCTTTTATTACAAAAATCTCTTAATTCATTAATGTTGTTACATTTTAAACTAATCAAAATTTGTCTTTGCCTTTCTCTCAAAATTGATATAACTTTAGTAAATAAAGACAATTACATGAATTTTATTTATTACTGTATCAACGATACCAGAAATTTTGATAATAAATGTAAAATTATAAATATTAAAAAAAGCATTATTAAATATATAGCTTTAAAACATTGAGTTAAAGCTCTCAAAAATCATCCCAGATCGAGGAAGGTCAGGTTACACATATATTTATATTTATCTGAATGCTTTAATACATTGTACTCAAATAAAAATTGTATTGCAAATAAAACACTGTTCAAAGGAATAAGAATATTAACTTACTACACAGCTCTTATAAACAACACAAGTAAAATATATAGGGACATAATAAACTGAAGGAGAAAATAATAAGAACAGAGATCTACATATAAGCTAAAGATTCTAAAAACAGGTTTCAGGTATCAGTAGGAGAAACTTGTTCATACACCCATATCTTTTATACCTAAGTTTTATACCTGTAGCAATTCAAATTTGTAAAAATATACACAGAAAGTGAATGGTTTACCACTGATAATTTCGCCAAATTACATATTTATGCAATAAATATTTCTGTAATAAATATTTCTTTAAACTGTTTAATAGAAGAATTTTAAATATGTTTTTATGTAGTAGCAAATCTGGAAGAGGGGGGAGGGGGGTTCAACGCTCGCAATCTAGCTGCGCCTATGACAAAAAGAACGATAAGTTTCTGAATTATAAAAACACACATGCATAATTATGAATACTAGAACATAAAAGCTCCTATGATTTTTATTTTAGTTAACAAACTTCTAAAGGACGAGACTGGATATTGTTCTTAATGCTTTGATATAAACTTACGCAAAGGACACTACAATGAAATCCAGCCAATTCCACATATCTCGCAAAAAAGTAAAATCAGCAAGAATAAATCCTCGCGCCAGAACCTTGACAGATCCTTCCACTGTATAGATGCCTGTAAATGTAGCCCTGTTATAATAAATTACAAAACATAATAAAGAGTAGCGTAATATAAGATTATGTGAAGAATGAAATTTATGTAAAATGACTAATCAAATCAAACAATTCTGAAAAAAGCAAATTTTATATACAAATAAAATAGACGAATTAGAGAACAAGGATCTATCTCCAGTCTATCTTCAGAATTACAGCAAAAGGTGAGACTTTTATATCTTATTTATGATTAAAGTTAGTTTCAAGATGCACATTGAATAATCCAATACTCTCTGTGCTATACAATACATAATATTTCATCCTTATGGATAAATTTCATCTCATGTCAATTTTACAAGTTTTACACCTATTGTTTATAGGTATCTTCATTTGGAAGATAATCAATTTTTCTCCGACACCATTTCTGCTGATCTTGGCTCAAATTGCATTTCAATATAACTGCATGCATTCCATATTGACATAGGTCATAAAAATGTCTGTACCCAAACACGCTCTCACTTTGCTGATTGATTTTCTGTCCTCTACAGTCACGCTATAATTCTACCAGCCCAACAGAGCAACAATAAATGAGCAGAACTCTGTTAACGGTTTAAAACATTGCCTACCAGATTGCGTATATGAAATTATAATATTCACTATATCAATACCTCAACTCTGAGTCTTATTAACCTAGTATATGATAAGTGCAAAATTAAATAGATTTTTAAAATTATATATGTTTATTGATAAGATGAAGAGGTGACATTACTGCTTCTAAATTGGAATCAGATCAAAGGATATGATGCAAGTAAGAACAATGTTTAATAAGGATACAATTGTCGTTCAAATCAAATATACTCAGGACAATGCATACATAAATTTTAAAGTAAAATTTATTTAGAAAACACAAATTTTTAAGCAGAATTTGTTTAGAAAACACATAAATTTGAAAGTAAAAGATTTATTTAGAAAACACAAATGTTCAACTTACTCAGTATGTGGAATTTCTTGATTAATCGCCATGAAAATGCAATTAACTAAAATTACTAGCATTACAAACAAGCTAAAAAATCTGATCAACAATGTTAAGGATATGATACTGAATCTGTTATAATTTCTCTTAGATGATTGCCATTCAATTGTTTCGATGATTTTAAATTACAAGATGTATCACAGATTAAGTTTTGTATGGTTCAATATCATTGTTCATTGTTGGACTCGTAGTTCAATCAGATCGGGGGGGGGGGGGGAAGAGTGAGGCACCTGCTTGATGCCACTTGTCAATTTGTCTTGAAATAATTTTAGCTATAATTTGTTTGTCTTAAATTGAACACCTGTTCAGATATGTTGATGAAATTATTATTTTAGATGTATCGTATGGAATTATTGTTTTGAATGTTTCGTAACGGCCAATGACCGTATAACGTTTTTAGGGGGCACGATTGCTGAAGTCCATCCTGACAAAGAAGGCTGAAAGATGATTATATCTTAACTGATTGCACTGCAGCCCACAACAATGTATTTTGCATAATAAGCCTAATCGTTTAATAGTGTCGTTAAAATAAATTTCAAATCTTTCAAACAATTTACATAATGTGCAGTTAAATACACTTTATTAAACTTAATGCGTAATTGTGTAATGTTTACAAAATAGTGAAATTTAACAAAAAAGTGAAATAACACAAGCATGTCGTTGTAGACTGCACATGGCATAACAAAAATTAGATAAAAATAAACGAAAAGAAACTATACTAAGATTATTAAACTCTACTAAAAACGAACTTTTAAAAATGCTCAAAATAACATTTCGTTAAACACATAAAATAAGTTTGTAATTAATTTAAAAGGATAACTAAATAAATCGTTACATATAATTGAAAGAACTAATAAAACGCTGTTTTTAAAGAACATCTTTTAAAAGGTCAGAGATAGAACGAGTGACTCGTGTGAATGAATCAATAGCACTTGTATATTAGAATATTTACACTGACTTGTCATATTTTCATAAGTGAAATAGATTTTTTTTACTTTGTATACGCTCACTTAATCATCCTCCAAGTTCTTAGAAACAGCTTCAATGCATTAAACTTATCGGATTAATGATTGGCAATTTGGCATATCGATTTGTGCATGGAAACACAGTCTCATTTATTATTTATACCGTGCCATGTTGTTTCAAATCATCTGAATGTGTTGTATCGGCTCGCAAACTCACCGTATCGCTAGACACGCCTGATTATAGATATCTATTCTTAGTACTGTAATAGTAATGACTTTTATAAGCTTAATAAGCTTATGCAAATAGAGAAAAGGCATTAACTTTTGTAGACAAAAGTTATGTACAGGTTTAGAATCCAGGGCCATCTAGCTGAGGCTTCAAAAAATTGAGAAAAAAACACACTAAAAAACTAGACCTTAGCACTAAAATGTGTTTTATTCTAAATGTTTTTTCTGGCCCTATGATCTGATACAGCCCTCTTCATTCTCAGCTCCCCCTCCTCCTCTCCCCTCCGGGAATATAATTAACCTCGATCTCGACGATCCATAAGATCGAAATCTCAACCTGGTTTATGAGTAGTGGTGCCGATGCATCACTCGAGAAAAAGATAATAATAGTTTTACACTTGTCATTTGTCGCAAAAGTTACAGATGTTGTCGAGTTAAATAAACGAGAATAATTATTGGATACAATCATTCTCGAGTGAGCGGCTGTCCGTCGTCTAATGACCGTGTTGCACGATTGTATTTTATACGAAAAATAAACGAGAGTGAATTAGTGCTCTCATGGGTGCTTTATGCAATTCTAAAGAGCAAGATCGAGCATTCGGCGAGCTCATTGCAGGCTCACCTAGAAACTGGATGCGCAAAGTAGAGGGATCTAAACTCATCCCTCTAATGACAGTTGTATGGGACAACTTTATCTTTTTGTTCTACGTTAAGAGGGAGCAGATTTTTTCCGAATATAATAAATTTCATGAGATCTATAATATAATTATAGAATTAATATCGACATTTTGTAACAACATAAAATGCATTTTACCATTTTATGAGAAAGTAAATTAACTCTTATTGATCATAAATATATTAGATTGTCTATTTTATTCCGTTAGACAAGTACTGCTTTAGAGCTTTTAGCGTAATTAAAAAGTAGCCCAGGCTATTGTTCATTTATTTATTACGCTTTTTTGCCCATTAATTGCAAGCGGTACTATTTGATTACTTAGATTTATTAAATATTGTCTGCTTTTGTGTGACAATAAAAATATATATTTTTTTTCAAATAGGTACACAGACATTAAGAATTATGGGCCAACAATCTTTGAAGTTATTGTACACTGCTTACAATCAGGTTAAACAATAAATATCAAACACTTATTACAAGCACAAAAATTTCTAGAAGAAACTCGCATGTATGGAACAGCATTTCTCCTCAAAACAATTTCTTGATATGCCACTGAGCGTGTAACATGACATGATGTTAATTGTTCAGCTGATCCTGCTGTCTTTTGGGATAGATTTATGCTATTCTGTAACGGCAGGTTTTACTGGATGATGGCAAATTTTCAAGAGACCAATTAGAAATGCTTAATTATAGTTAAAGAATTGAAATAAGGAATTCAGTAAGCAATCTGATTGCAAAAAAACATAATTATTTCTATTCGCGTAGATGGGCTTAACTATAATAAGAGATCTTTTACTCTGACGGTCTTAATACATTCATAGAAATGGTGTTACTTGTGAAATTTTAAATTGTTCATATTGACTGGTGTCGGACTAGATATAAACAAGTGACTGCGGAGGTAATTTTGCATAGAATCAGCTGAAGCTAAAAACGACCAATAATTATTATATAAACGCGACTAAATTCAAAACTGCGTGCGCAGCAACAAATGCAATGTTTACAACACATCAACTAAAGAAACAGAAAAATTCACTTCCTGTCTCATATTGTGTATGCAGTCGACATGCATGGAAATTATATTGATTACGAAAAAAAGAGAATGTAAAAACAGCGCAGTCAAAGAGAAACGAAACGATCGAAGAAAGAATAAAAGAACATTGCAATTTAGCATGCACGTACAGCGTTGATCTAGGAATTAGGAATATAATTTATAGGGAAACAGTGAATGCGAGGCACGACATCATAACATAACTTGGATAAAGATCAACAAATTGGGTCTGGCTGTTGAGAAGTTCAGTGAATTTAACGTTCAGTGAGTCTGTTCATTAACGATTACAGTTAAATTTGTAATCATCAACACATGATTGAAATGACACCAATATGTTGCATTTATTATTTATTATTTAAAAAAATACGAACTGAAATAAGAAATTGAAATATTCTGCTTCATAATAAAATAATAATTACACTGTTTAAATAAATTACAGTAATAATAATGGAATAGATATTATGAAAAAATATATGTAATCGAACTAAAAATATGTAATTATTTGGATCGGTGAGCAACTTGTTTCTGTTTGATTATTACGGCAAAAAAAATCAAAAGAAATTTATTATAAACAATCAATCATCGAAAGATCAAATGAAGAAGACATAAATGTTAAAAATAAGAATTTTGTAGAATATTGTATGGCAGTTCGATTATATAATTAGGCCTACTATTATTTTAACCCTTTCAAAGATATTAAATTCTGAATTTTCATTTTCAGAAACTTCGCTGTCAATTAACTAAGGAGATTAAAAAATTTTAATTATCGATTAGAAATATCCAAATCGGTACAAAAATAAAAAAAACGCCTTACTTACTAATTTTCATTTACACCCATAAAACACGAAGTGTCAAATATAAGATATACTTTTTTTAACAAAAGCTCCATTTTATTTAATATTTATTTTTTTAAATATTTTTAACATTTTATTTTATTTAATAGGCTTGATTTGTTTTACACTTTTTTTATGACACACGGTGTAAGAAATAAATAAAAAAATAAATGTATGACATTATAAAACTATATTATAATATATTATACTATAATATAATATTATAATATTATACTATATTATAATATATTATAGTACGCTATACTAGATTATATACAATTATATAACATTATAAAATAACTCGTAAGTAAACATAATACATTGTTTCATTTTTTAAAAATAGAGATTTAATTTTCCTATTTGTTTGTGCACGATTATTTCATGAATTTAATTTGTATTTACTATTAAAATTATGAAATGATTGCGAAGAAAAGGATACGGATGTGTGAGAATGTATATGGCGGCTCGGCGGATAGGATTAAAAGGTGTGAGCAAAAACAATCCACTCGTAGAACTGAATCTGAATATTGTTCGATCTTTGGCAACAACAACAAATGTCTAAAAAAGCAAATAAGTATGTAAAAAAGTTTGTTATTAAATAGAATTCTATACAAATTACTATTTTAGCCAAGTGATATAATGTTTCATTTAATATTTTTTAGAGATTATTCAATCAATGAAACTCTGAAAAATCCAACGATGAATTTCATAATTTAATTATTTTTAATTATTTAGCTTGTTATTGATATCTTTTCTCTGAAATATTCAAAATAATTAATTATCAATTTTTGGAAAGAATTTCAATTTAAAGCCTAAATATAATAAGCTTATATTGCATTCATTTTGTCTTTATTTGTATGTAACACGTGTGTCAGCTAGATGAAAATAACTTAATATAATTACTTAATTTTAGTTTAAAAATTAATTTACTTTAAATATTCACGAGTACAGTTACTTGCAAGTGTATAAATACACACAGTAGGTAGTCCAAGCTTAATGCAAATACAACATAACTTGCATTCTATTTGACTGCGTTATATTTTAATAATGACAGAACAATAGCAATAAAGTTCCGGAAATAATTTCATTTCTATTTTGCTGCCTTTTAGTAATCAAAGAATAATAATAAAGTTCTCGGAAAAAGGATTATTTATAGACAAAAATAATAATTTATATATCTGAAAGGTTTCACCAATATAATTCTCTGCATGCCATACAATATCAAGATTATAAAATATCTGAAATAACAATGATAATCCATATGAATATAATC
>JAQIXG010001935.1:0-19450 GCA_034700105.1 Oconnorella tubifera | reverse complement strand
TCTCTCTCTCTCTCTCTCTCTCTCTCTCTCTCTCATAGGTCATATAATAGCACTTGTTACACGATTCTTTCTCTAAGATCACTGCAGTCAGCTGCAGCTCGGCGACTCAGTCAAGACAGAGACGAGTGATTTCGACTTCTTCACGTAGTCCAGTTATACTGGCAAGCAATTATACCAATTGATTTTTTCTTATCAGTAAAATAATCAATCAGTACATAACAGGAAAAGGCGATTGAATATTTAACTTTCTGAAGTGTCGTAATCTGAAATATAAGAGATGTCATTAGTAAGAAGCGATGATGATCCTTTCATAGACGATGAAGCAAGGGAATGTGAAGATAATGGACACGGAGGTAAGCTTTATTTCATTTTATTAAATGTCTGCTATTTCAAGTTGAAATAGTAATTATTAAATTTTCAATAAAAAAATCAATTTGTATAAAAAAATATATAATTTGCAATTTTTTAAACCGACTTTTATTCGCAATACTTATTCTATACTTATTTTATACTTATTCAAACTATTAACTTTTTGTATGTTAAATGAAATAATCAGAAAAAATCAGTATATGTACATAGTAATAATATTAAAGCGTTTTTTCAAACAAATAGAGTATGAATTGTAAAATAAAGATTATTGTTATATTTATATATAACAGTGAAAGTTCAAGGCGAAATAATGCATTTAATTTAAAGTCTACTAAATTACTTAAATGACTATTGTGTCAAAATATCCGTTGTCATTTAGTGACTGATATTTAAAATAAATATAATAATATAAAATATAAAATGATGACGGAAATTTTTACGCTGTGTGGCTTACGATTGTTCTAATAAAAGATAATATTGTATCTCATATCAATTTAGAAGTTATTTAAAAATCAAGGTAAATTACCAAAGTCAAAAATAAAATTTGCTACAAACTGTTCCAAATGATTATGAAAATTATAAAATGTTCCAAGTTTTTTGTGTGCAATACAAAATTAAGCTACCAAAAAGCAAGAAAAATGCTTTTATTGATTTTTTTACTTGTACAGTGTATAAAACATTCTTTCTAGTCTTTTTATATATGATATTATTTAACTCGACAGAATACACGTGATATTTCAAATAGAAGATTTACTTTTTCTAATTAATCTTTTAAACTGAACTCTCGGCCTAATAAAGTTTGTAATTGTAACTCCCTATTCACTTTAAACATGTGGCTATTCATCATGAATGAAATGTTATTCACCGCAAAACAACTTGTTGTTATTCAGCCCAAAACAACTGGTGATTCATTGTCAGTTCATTTATTATTTATTTAATTTTTGAAATGCTGTATTTAAGCATTTTTGGGTGCACTTCCATAGATTCGAGAATCATTCAAGTCATTGAACTATAGCGAGATAAAGCAAGCCTAGTGTAATATTTGTTTTAAATTAGAAATAAATTAACAATATATATGAACTTGTATTCACTGAAAAAACAGCAGTATACGTGAAAAATAAAATAAATATATAAACAAATAAAAAATATATGTAATATCCAGTCTAAATAGTAACCGATTTAGGATAGCTGAAAGTTAAGGTGCAAATTTAACGAGTCTAGCTATTTTATTCTATTCTATATTCAGAAGAAATAAATATTATGCCGCGGCTTAACTAACTGCTTGACTGACGACACACAAAGACATAGTGTCGGTGACGATTTTAGCCTTTATATTAAATCGTTACCTTAATGCAATAACTAGGACGATGATGATAAGAAACATTTGCTTATTATAGAAATAATTACATGCGACATTTATTTATAACTATTAGAGGAATCTTCCGATAATTTTCAGCAGCTTTGGAAAGTAAATAGAAATAATAATGACATGAATGATTGTTATAAGCAGTAATTAAGCCTATAGTTTCAATAAAGTTACAATGGTTTGGAAGAATTCAGAGACAAATTCAGAAAATTGTGTTATGGGTATGTTCTTGTTATTATACTTAATTTCTCTACAGTAAATTCTAATGCTTATTCTAAGCATAAAACAGAATATGTATGAAAATATTTACATTGGTTTACGAGAATTTATAAATTTATCATGTCTAAGTTGTAAATGAATATAGGTACAGTAGGTCTATCTAATCTATTCATTGTAGTTCACTTATATCTGTCAATTGTATAATCTGAATTGATTATCTTTGTAGATATACCTTTTTATAGCAAATATCTTTAACTAAACAATACTGTTCGCTATTTTGCTATATATTTTCGTTTGCAAATGTCTCGCCAATTTTAATTATATATTCTATACATAGCTTTGCAAATTTATTGTTTCCATGAACTTTGATAAACTGTCAACTAGATCAAACTTAGTTCATATATAAAAAATTTACTAGCTCTAATAAATATATGAGAATAATCCTATAATATTTTGACTCTCAAGAAGCCGTGGGCCAGCAGCTTGAAAACTTTGATTGGGGGCGTTTTCGCCGCTTTAATGATTTGTAATTATAAGTAAGCTTATCTTTCGATATTATCTCAATTTTGATTAGCGTTGAACCTTCAGCAAAAAAGAATCTTGAAAAGAATCGCAATGTTAGATCCAGAGAGCTGTGGTTAACGCTAAACCGCGTTAATTTGGCATAGACTTAATTAGAGCGATCTGCTCTTTGTTTATTTATAGTTAAATTACATTTGAATTTAATGTGATATACATTTACTACGATTTATACAGTATATTGCATTTACCATTGTCATAAGGCAATACCTAAATAACAACAGTTAAAACATCTAATTAATAGTATCTGTTGTTAATCATAAATGTTAACAGCTGTAGCGCCATCTAAGGTAGCCATCAATCAAAGGATTTTTTCCCTAAAGGGTGCAACAAGATATGAAACATTGCAAACTCTTGCACTAGAATCTTGTAATTTGTTTATATTTAGTCTGAGATTTGAAGCAACACTTCGATAACCGGCTTCGGCCAGCTAATGCGTGTTTATTATACATAAATAAATTAATACTTGAAATTAACTTGCATGCGTTTCAAATCAGAAAACTGCTGTGAGTTATTGTCATTATTTTCTGCTGTAGATATCGACGAGCATCTAAATATGGTAAATATTCTCAATTTAAAGTTAGTAAATCAAGTTTCGCACTGTTAAGATACTTCAATGACGCTCACGATAGTCACGTGTACAGCTGTATCTTCAATATTAAATCATAACCCTATTTAATATTTAAGTTATTGCATTCTATTTGAGGCAAAGTTATATTTGTGTAAATATAGCATTTTGTTTGCATTTTTGGGTGTATAAGAGATTTATTGGTCAAAAGATCAAGTTCATGAGTACATTGACCTACTATTACAATATAACAACATACTGCATTGGCTTACAAAATGTAATAACATTACAACAAAAGTATACAATTATAAATACGATGCAACATTGGTCTACAAGTTTAACTATAATAATTATTGTACATCATTGCAATACAGTGAGGAAATGTATATTTTTTATGGAATAATATACTGCAATGAAGAAATTCACAATAGTATAAAACATCAATCCTCGAATACTTATGCAATGGATAGCGTTATTAGTTAGTAACTAATACATAAAAGTTGTAGTAAGTTAAATAAGTAATATGTCAGACATTGCTAAACGAATTTCACTTTAGTAATACTAAGTAATAATAATAATTCTATATATTTTAATCTGGTTATTAAGTTTAAAATCTGAAATTTAAAAATAATCGCATATACTTAATTTTTTGTATAGTACATTGATTGCTGAGAGTAAATTTGAAGAATAATTAGGAGTAAAATATATATCATTGCACGACGTTCTGTAATTGTAGTTATTCCATGTTTAACGATGATTTGATCATTGGATAAATTCATCTGGTGTATCCTATTTATGACTCTTTCCTGCCATATATTGCATCACAGCATATTATAACTAAACCTGTATTTATTTTATTGCAGATGGATGCTAAAACATGATTAACATTTAATATTTATTATTAAGTTAATAATGTGTGTTTTTAACAGTAATAATAATCATTTGTTATAATATAATTCTCGAAACCTTTTCGAATTTGGATTTCTAATTGATATAAACTATTTTCTTAATACGTCTATTAGATATATTATATAATGAATGGCCTTTAAGTGTAAATTAAATGCTAAATTAGGCCTTAATTCAATTTTCTCATTGATTTTGTGATATCAAGCGTTTCCATATAATCGATTCACCAGCTATAAAATGAAATATTATGCATTCCAATTGATGATAGTAGGCTAGCTAGAATTTATGTTCCAGTAGAGTACACCGGGAATAAATTGATTCTTTTTAACGCTTGAGCGACAAAATTGCTTCTATAAGTCGCAGTTCGAGATTTAACCAGTGTTAATTAGAGATTTTTAATTAGTAAAGAATGTTTATCACGAATGGAATTTTAATTTGATTTTAAAATATTACATAATTCATTAGCTACATCATGAAAGCTATTGAAGATGAAGCTTTTGTAGAGAATATTAATTTACATTTAATTTAAAGTAAATTCATTTATTTTATGTTTTGTCATATTCGTAAGTTATGCAAACCATGAATGTAAAATCATAATGAGCTTATCATTTAAACTAGTTATGAATGTTGTAAAATGAGCTTTTAAATATCCATTGCATATTGATTCATTTTTAGATAATAATCACTGAAACTGTTTAGTCTCTTCTTAGAGTATAATTTACACATCTGCTAAGAGATCCGCATAGGTTACATAGTTGAACAAATTCTACTGATTCTAGTTTTAAGTGTCCTAAGTTTTAGGAGTCATATTTTTTTCTAATTCTGAACAAATTCTACTAATACTAGTTCCAGTGTAATAATATTTCTAACAATTAGATCCATTAAAAAACGACCCATTTTGAGAGAGAAATTGATATACATTATTTCATATTTCTGTAGTAAGTTATCATAAATCTTTCACAAAAATACACTTAGTATCCAACAATAATGTAAGCTTATCTTTATACGCTAAACTGCACTCAACAATAACAGTTAATGTTGATGACATTTTTGTAATAGTTGCTCGGATCTTGGTACTCTTGCACACTTAGGCAATTTAAAAGATCCTTTAAAAAAAGTACTAAGATGTTTAGAATCAAGCAGTTAACAATATGCGAAATAAAGTCTAAATGAAAGATCGACTTTCTTGACATGTAAATATTAAAACCCTTTTCATAAATCGCTGCTTTTGATAAATTTTGAAAAGGAATTTATATGTATTGAGGGTTAAGTACTAAGAGATGGCATACAAGTGATGCTTCTCATGCAAAAAGCAGATATTAATGAATGTATTCACTTGATTTCCACAAAGAGTGACGATTAATTACATCTTTTTAAATGAAACCTTTGAAGCAACCATTATGTGCAAATGAATAACTACAGATTAGATAGATTTTTATACAAAAACTGATAAAAATAATACAATAATTATTGTTCATTTACAGTAAGCGTCAGATAAAATTTGCAAGAAAATGTTACAAAGAGTGCTAGCAAATGCCTGGTACGGATATTGGAGTTGTTATGTATTTGTGCATTTTCATGTAACTTTCATATAACTTTCGTTTACATACTACCTAAAATTAGCACGATTTTTATATTGCAGTGCCAGTATTAGAAAATATACTAGAACATTTATAATTGCATATGATATTTCGTAAGTGTATGATACATAATATGTTCAGTGTTACCATATTGTATTACATATGTGTTAAAATAATTTATTTGTAAGTCTTTTTATAAATTCATTTCTAAAACTGTATTTATTATAATTTTACAAAATAAAGTGTAGTCAAAATTTAATTTAAAGAATATAACATAAAGTTAGAAGGCACAATGGTAAAATGAAACAAATATTATACTTTTTGGTTCTAAATTAAATTCTAAAGTAATTATTTATCCTGTAATTTGATGATACATAAATTTTAGTTTGAGAGCTATAGAGTACGTTATGTGTTTGCCAATAACTCCGCTCTAACGACTCGGTACAATTTTGTCTTCAAAAAAGATGGTCGTATCACTGATTTCTTTAAACATAAATATTTGCCATTTTTGTTATTTTACTTTTTGTTGGTTAATTCCGGTGACTTCAAGACTTTATACATATAGCCTTTTGATGATTAAACGGCGTTGTAACATCTAGATTATACAATAGCTGTACAATTTACGTGATTGCATTAGAATTGTCATTTTCTGTTGTTTAATCCTAAATCTACCGAATTTTACAAGTTTTAGTTAAAGAAAAAAATATGATTTGCAATATATAATTCAAGTCTTTTAATTCCTCTGCTGACAGAAAAACACATATAGCCTAATTAATAAAAAAAGAATAACTAAAAACTGCGCATTAAATTAAATGTTGTAAATAAATTTTTAGTTAATCAGATATGCAGAATATGCATATCCAATGGATATACAAAATAGAATACACTGTAAATATTTTAGTAATCATTTTACGCACGCGCATAGTATATGAAATAATTATAGTCTTATTTATTTTAAAATCAATAAACTTCTGATAAATCGAGACATCGTGCATGCAGAATCTAATTGATTTGACTCTGAACAAACAGCATTTTGTGATTAGATTCATTCACCAGTGTTATATAGTTATAATTATACTATCAAGTAACGGTTGGTATACTCGTCGTCGATTCATCGATCGAAAGCAGAAGCGACTTTGATTTTTTTCTATCGATTAAAAAGTACATTCAGATCAGACGGTACTCGTGCTTCCCATTGTACCAATAGATCACACATCGCGCGGTGTATTAATTTACGTTAAATATGCATATTTCTTGTCAAAATTGTTTAGTTTCTCTTTTATGGTCAGGACTATGAATAAATTAGAGGTGGGGTGGATGAATGATTTGCGATTTTTATATTGTATCAGGCAGGTTATTGTCGAACTTTCATTGGGTTTCAGACACAGCTATTGATAAATCCGTAAGGCATTTCAAAAATACAAACATGTTGTGGAAACATGTTTTCGTTACATAAATTTAACACGTTTTCCAAACTGGATTATTTTATCTGTAGGTTTTACTAGCGGGTCTATCTTCAATGCCTTTAAATTACTTTTCTCTCGATTTTTTACTATTAAAATTTCACAATTTATACCATTTGAATCTATTTCAAAGCGCAATACAGTTTACTGGATATTTTTTTATGTTATTGCTGTTACGCATGCTCGACGAATTGCTTAAAGCTAAAGTTACAATGAATCGCAAAGTGCGAAGATTAACTTAACTAATAAAATTTGCACACAAAGGCAATGAATGGGCCATTTGCTTGAAATCGACGATTCATTATAAACGTGTAAAAAGTATTCAAATCGTCAAAATAATCTTAAGCACTCGGTTATATCTTAACCTTGCAAACCAGTTAAAGCGAGATGCATAGTCATAACTATGACTATCAACGCGTAGCGCGAGGTAAACGTATTTTGTTTACCATTAATCTATTAATTATTTGCTTAGTATTTGTTTGTATATATTTCATTTTGTTAATAAATAACAATATTTTGTGCTATATTTCAAAACGAAAGTATACTTTTCAATTTTTTATGTTCCAATTTGTTCTTTAAGTTTGTTTAAAGTACATTGGGAACTTCTGATCCTTTAGTTTATGCTAGCATTTAAGTTAATTGTGCAGTACTAGTCACCGTAACATCAATTTTAATTTACTTTTTAATCATACAATTAAAATTGTTGACCATCTGTAATAGTAAAGTTATATTGATATTAAACTGTCATTTATAATTATCTTTATACAGTGTAATTAAATCTTAATTGCCATATATCTTTGTGTTATGTTTCAATAATCGTAAAATAAATGTTCTAATGATCTAAATGCAATGATAAAAGTTGCAAAAGTCATAAAGATATGCATCGAATTACTCCTTTAGATATAACTAATTTTATGCTAACAAGACATTAAAGAGACAGTAATTTAAGCACTAGTATAATTATTAGACTGATTGAATATGTCATAATGATAGTGCTTGAGATGATTTTAGCATAGTATACTGCTCTAATCATGGTCGTTAGTTTATTGTCATAAAAAATTTATGATAATCTACTTTTGTCCTTCATTGTGGTAGTTGGTAGTTCCGATTAAGCTTATTTAGCAAAACATTCATTAGATATTTTTATTAAGAGAGTATGAGATATAAAGATTTAGAAATCAAAAATAATTGTTAATAAAAAAAATCACTGGAAATATATCTGTGTAATGAATAATACGTATATATATTTACTGACCTACACTTGAACATCAATCATGTGTCATGTTATCTTTGAATCCTTGATGTAGGGGGGTCTATATCATTTATTATGTTAATTCATGAATCCATGATATATTTGCAGGCTTTGTGCGTTAATAAATCTTACTAGTTCTGTAACAATAACGTGAAATAATATTGCATATATCAAACTATCATTTACGCATCCTACCATTAGATTATAATCATATTTCAAGAAACTTTTTGGCAGTACTAAAATGCAAATTTATTTTTCTGTTTATACCGTAACATGATTCGTTTGTTAAGGTGATTATTCAAACGTCTGTAGTGACGTGTTCATGACTACTCTTCTATAGTCGCTGTGAAATCAAATCCTACAGAACAAACTTATAAAATACAGAAAATGTAACATTAAACTAATCATATAATATCGATGAAATTAAAAACAAATTTAAGGCACATTAGGAGACTGATTCCGTACTTTAAAAGCCATAATTTTCCTTTTTTAGTAAATTACAATAGTAGCATTTTAGCATCATTTATATGTAGGCCTAATAATAATCGTGGCGTGCAACTAGTTCAACATTAAATTCGATAGCTTTGTCTAATTTCATGGCAACAATAATTGGGCTATTTCAATGCGTATATACTTTGTTCGTTATATTAATACTCGATTCTGCATTCAATTATAATAAAATTAATATGTTTTTGACATTACGGTATATTACAGTAATGTATCTATTATTACAGCCGTAAACTCTTTTTTTGTCTTTCAACCAATGAATAATACTTGATTCACACGGATGATATAACACGATCAAATTTATTCATTTATGTTACTGGAACTACTGTATTATGTATTTCATTTTTTATTCAAATTGAGTGATCATAACATTTTACATTAATATGATATACAAGCATTTGTTACAATCTATTGCAATATCTGTTGCAATATCTTACTATTTATTTTGTATCTGACTTTATTTAACTGACTTTATTGTTTTAAAATATAATACTGGATGATGCTGTAATGCTGATGTATAATTTAGTTTAAAATTGAATTAACTTAGTAGGTATCGTCACTGTCTCAATTATATTTCTCCTGAATTACAAAACTGTATTTGAACTGCGACAATAATATTAATTTAATTAGATTTAATTGCTAATTAGCATTTTTCTTAACGTATTGTTTAAAATAGTAGAGCAAATGGAATCTTTCCGGTCATTTTGTGTGATATATAACAATCAAGTATATGAAATATCATAGATGTACAGTATATGAATCTTTCACAATAACATTATTCAAAATGTCAGCATTGTCAACGTTTGAGTATCGTTACAATTATTTAAAGAGAAATATCAAAGCTGCGTATTGGTCTTAATAGCGATGAAATTTTTCACGTCCATGATTTTTTAGTCAAGCAATCAATGAGATCATGAAAAACTGTTTTTCTATCGCTTTGACCACATAATAAGCTTCACAAACCTATAACTGAGTCTAAATTCATCTTCGAATTGAGTCTTTCAATAAGATCGAAACAACAAGAGCTTTTTGAAATGATAAAAAGCAGCGATTATTGCCGATGATGATAATAATTTAGAGCTAACAAAAATTGACTCTTTGTGTTAAAGTTTATGATTAAGATGATCAATATCTGATTTTTTATTTTTTAAAAACTTCCAGCCATGGGGAATAAAAATAACTTCTGAGGACATACAGTATATTATAATTTTAAAAGCAGTAAAGTATTTTGATATCGTACATAAAATTTCAATCACCTGATCACAAAAGATATATTTCATAATACTGCTCTGATGGCATTTAATAATCTTCTGTGAGTTTTTACAAAGTAGACACAAATTGTGACTCAGAAAATTAGATCAATTATAATTATTGATTCATGTTTTCTCAGCAAAACAGCTCAACGTGGCTGATCGATATATTACATAACGTTGATTTTATGTTGAATTATAATTTTTAAACTTTGTAAATCATAACATTGACGAATTAAGTTAGATGCGCATCAACCTGGTTAAAATACAGACCAAAGTCGGGAATATAGAATAATTTATTAATGGTAATGAAAGTCAATTTTGAGAAAATTAACTTAATTGAATAGAGCGTGAAGCTGATTATTTATATTTTTCTCGTATGTAGCTTACCGGTACTTTTAGCCGCTACAGAGAAATTATTTACAGCTATTATAGTAATTAAGCAAAGCGAAGTTAAACGATTCATTGGTTTGTTTTGATTAATACCATTTCATGGAAGCTAATGTTTCAACCGCAAGAATAAATATATAAAAATATTGAACTAACATGAAAAGAAGAATAAAAAGTTTAGACAAAAGTCGAATATTTTGTAGTTCGAATATAAGATTGGGCTGAAAATGAATTTTAGTTCAATTTCGTTTTGACTGATTCCGTATAGCATCTTTTTATCGGTTAATTTTATTGTGAGTGTAAATTTCTATTTAAATTTTATTAAATTCTATGTTTTCAAACAAACTATTGCATGGTTTTGCTTTGCCAAATAAAATGAGTTTTCCTAGAAATCTCAACAAATTATATTTGAACGTACATTACAGCTGTGTTAAAACAATATACATTATTAGTCATTATGAAAGATTTAGATCTTGTTCTATCACTTTTACAATTTGAAGATGATATTACATCAACAAGTTACTTGTGCTCTGATAATATTTTTGGTAAGATATCTAAAAGTACTATATATGCACTATATTCTCTCAATATTTAAGTTTAGACATTCAGTTCAGTATTGAAGTTAATCTGAACATTAAATTGCGAAATTAATTTTTATATTTTTATTGTATCATAACATGACTTTAGAACTACTCTGCTTCAAATATTTCTCCTTAATTATCGTTGAAAATTAATAAATTTTAAGGACGAAGGTCGAATGGACAAATTAAGTCATAAAAATTATAGAAGTATATATGTTTACAAATCTGAGGTATACTTGACAAATTTATGGATTACTTTTCATTTTATATGATGAGCTGTAAATAAATATTGATCAACAAGACTAATTATTATGATGGAATTACGGCTTTTTCTATGGCCAGACACTGTACATAGCACTCATTTCTTTACTGTTTTAAAATCACACAGTGCTTTTACCTTTCAGTAGCTTAAATAACGCATTAAATTACAAAATTACATTGCCAGGAACGTTTTAATAGGAAAGGGATTAAAACTTTTGAACTCTCGAATTCAATTTTATCTATTTTCTATAATTTGTATAGTATTGTGTCAAAAAAGATTTTGTTTAATAATGTTTTCAGATGATTACGCTGAAAATCCTAACAATGCATCCAGAGCGCCTTTGCTCTCAGCATCAGCAAGAGTAAGTACATATTTATAAAATGATTAGAATTAAGACTATTATTATATAGCATTATCAAATGTGATTATTTAACCGACAATTTATTACTTGTGCTTCAGCTTCAGATGAAATTAAATTTATTTTAAATCATATTTTTAAATCATATCGAACTTATGATCTTTTTATCGCTGGTTAACTTTATCCTTAACTGAACCTAATTGTAATATATAATATGATAGACCTAAAACTACTAATAAAAATCACAAAATTAAGTCAAGTCATTAACTTATAACCTGTAATAGTTACCCTAAGCCAGTGGATCAATTATAAGCCATTTTATTAGCGATAATAAAATAATGACTTGCGCATATTTTGTGTCGTGAAAAAGGGTTAGGGTATAAATTGAAATTCGTCAGGTTGTTATTTTAATATCAATCAAAATAGCAATCGATGTTAAACCAGTTTAAACTGGTTGTGACTCTCTCGGTTCAGTTAAGCTGTCAATTTTAGCATAGTTTCTATTATCTATTACGGTGTGGAAGAAATATAATTCGCAGATAATAATTTCCCTGGGTCAATTTTCTTTACTTTTTGTAGTCTCATATTCATATTTTCACTTTCATATCAATTAGGCTCTGAATGAAAAATATCTAACAGTATCTTTTGCGTTTTTTTTTTTAAATTTAGACTCAATTTCAAAGAATGGGGCTTTGAAAAACACGTCTGCTCTCGTTTTTTTGTTGATTTTTGATCACATGATACTAAAAATCAAGTTTTTTCGACTTTATAATACGACACTTCTGAGGTTCTTTTTTCGTATCTGATGTCAAATTTCGTAAAATATGAGATGCTTAGATCTACAGTATTAAGGCTGACACCCCTCATCCCCACTTTGTCTAGCAATTTATTATATGGGTGTATTCAGTATTTTCTACAAAACAGATTTAAATAGTTTTAATTAAGAGGGTATTTGCCTCTTATTGCACGAGTTCTGTTATTTATCGCATATTCTATTATATACTGAACTATTTTTTGCACGCTGCAAATATTTTCTATTTGCAGAGGAATTAGATTTTAAAATAGCTTGCATTGTATTCGCTTCACAATGTATTTATTCTTTTTATATAAGTTTTACAATAGCTTATAACAATATAATTGATGTACACTATTTTTACTAGATTTTTTTACTTTTTAAAGAGGTGTTTTAAAATAGATCACTTTATAATGATTAAATCTCATTGATGATGTGACTTTTAATATTTTTGGGATGGATGAATTAATCCATTTTTTGTATTTATAGGACGATCGATTTTTGCTCGATCATTATTACATAAAACTTAGTAGAGCGAGACAAATCGAAATTGGTTAAAGTCGAGTTCAAAATTTTTCACAAATGGATGCCAGCATTAAATTTTGTTCTCTAATTTTGTGCTAAAGAATCATGAAATATAATATGACATAAAATATATGTGAAAGCCTTATTCAATTCATTTGAGCGGCCGATTCTTAAGTTTTAAGGCAACGATGCTTATTAAAAGACATCGTGTAAAAAATAGTTTAAACTCTTTGCTGTAAAAATAATCCACAAGGTCTGATCTGATCTGCAGTTATTCCTATGACATCCTAAAGACATTTTTTGACAAATTTGATGTCATTTTAATGTTTTAAAAGTTAAAGAAAATGCAAAGAACTATTTATCAAATTATAACTCGCATTCTATAATTTTCATGATATTGTTACATTCTGTCGACTTGAACGACAGAGTTGCAATAGTTGACACAATATCTTAGAGATCCTTGATTGTTCAATTTTTAATTTTTTCTCTAGTTGCACATCTTATCGCTAACATATACATATTAAAATACTTTGTTCTGTATTAAATATACTTATTGTGATTTTTTTATTCTAGGTTCGTAGCATTATTGAAGAGAACCAGGAAACGCCAGGCGGACCTCTGAAACTGAGCAATCGCAGTCTGTTCACTCAGCTGGATGTTCTTGTTCATCTTGATGATGGACAAATTGGCTGGAAAGAAATGGCCAGGTTTATTTTCATATGTTTATATAAAACAAGCGGTAGTGTACAAATGTCTATATCTTGGAAAAGATATGCAATATTTGAGTTTAAGTGCATAAATATATTTATATAAATTAGTTAAAAATTGGAGGCAGAGACTTGCTTAAAGAGAGGATAACCCCTCCAATGTTTTTGAATTGAATATATTGATTTTTTAACTTTTTTGAAAAGTGTTGGTTATCAATAAGTTATAAATAATCATGAAGGACTATACAGTAAATAATTGTCATTATTGCTTAAAGTTGCATCAAAAATATGTATGTAATAGATCTGTCAATGATTGTATATTGTTGTGAAGTAAAGTTTAACATTATGTGCGACTGGAATCAGCAAGATTTTATAGGCATAAGTACTTAATGCTTACTTGTACTTGTATTTATCTTAAATACTACTTAATATACTGTTTAGACATAAACAGTGTGTAATATTGTATTTTTTAGGTGGCTGAAATATCAAGAGACAGTAGATTCGGGTGATCGCTGGTCCAAGCCTCACGTGCCTACAGGTTCTATGCATTCACTGAACGCTATGAGGCAAGCGATGTCTGACGGCCGGTGTGCTCTGGGTCTAGGGTTGACTTCTTCAACGCCAAGTGAACATTATATTGGAGGTTTTACATTTGTTGATTAAACATTTAGTTGACCGGTAGTTGATTCTGATCAACTCTTTGTGGTTATTGTAATTTTATTCATCGTATGGCACTGAGTCAATAATGGTATTAAAGACTGTAATTATTATTTTTATTAAACGACAATTGGTTTAATTGAAATAATACATTAATATACAACAAATTTGAATCATAAATAAAGGTACAGTTAAATGTAATTATTTTGTTGAACAACTTTAAACTTTAGTAGTTTAGATACAAAATGCAAATCAAATGAAAGATTGCACTGAGTTTTGAATTATCTTAAACTCTTAAATATTCTTTTCTGTCAATCTTGATATTTATTTGTTAAGCAAATTTCCCTAGTAAACTTATAGATCTCTATCTCTACCCCTTTGTAAGTATTATTCAGACTGCTATTCTGTTTACAGATTACATCATGTACTGTGTACCTAGCAGGTCTGAAAGTGATAGAACAAAAAATCTACAATTTAAATCACACAGTAGTTATATTTTTGAAAGATATATTTTCTAACTTTCAGAAGCTTTAGTGGAAGTACTGAAGAAGAGTGAGAGACATAGAGTTACAGACAGACAAGGTAAAATGATTCTGGAGACAATTCTCTGTCCACACAAACACATGCATCGTAAATCGACAAAACAGAGGAATACTTCATCATCTTCAAACGGAGTGACTCCTTCTTATAATGCGGCTATATCAACAATAAGCGAAAGTAAGATGAGACTCTATCCACTTCTATTTATGAACATTTATATTTTTCTGGTTATTATTTATATTGTATAATTTCTAGAACTTGAAGTCATATATGCTGTATATCTATTAGTGTGTATATTGGACGTTTGAATACCTTCTGTATTTATTAATGTCAATTTTATACTAGGTTATTAAATTAAAAGAGAATGTCTATAATTTTCAGATTAAACTCTTGTTATTCATTGACAAGCTGCTAGATTCTTTGAATATGCATAAAAGCAAATAACTGCTTAACCTTTTTAATATTTTAAATGACCAAAAATAAGTTAAAAGCCAACTTCTTAAAGTTGGGCAGAATATAAATAGAAATTTTCACTGTTTTCTTAATAATCTTCCATGCAAGTAATAGCGCTGTCAGCATTGTACCAAAAACTTGTTTTTTGAATCTTGAATCAGCTCTAAAGTGACTCTTAAAGTTGTATCTTTCTTGTAAAATTAATCGACTATTTATAACATGGTGTTTATTACATAACGTAAATTATTATGATGATCATTAGATAATAATAATGATGGAGAGAAAATGAAGAAGAGTTTGCTTCGTCGTAGAAGTGGGGATGGTAAGGACATCGCGTTGTGTTATCACAACTATCCGCACGGGGCAACACCAAGCAATCTCAAACCATACAAGGTAAAATATCCATTCAATTATTTACTTTTTAATTTATTCTTCTTGGAAGTTGTAGTTTCATTATCTTTTTTTGATGGTTTAGATTGAGGGGGAGGGAAAGAGTGTGAAATGGAAATTCTGAAGTGTTTTTGAAAATTATAGAGGAAAGGGAGAGAGTCTTAAATTTGTAACTATAATATTAAAGATAATTTGAAATCTATTGATTAAAATAAGTTGATAAAATTAGGTCATAATTAAAAACTGTCCAATTTTTAATTTTTAGATAGATAAAAACAGACGTTACTCCAATTACAGGTTCTCTGACATGACTAAAACTGTAGCATTAAAAACTTTTCAGGCTTATATCTGTAACCATTTTAGCTATTTTTATCTATTTTACATTTAATGAAGTTATAATATTATGTTTCGTTTACATTTCTAGCCAAATAAACACTTAGCAAAGAAGCTTCCTAAAGGATGCGAGGCTGCTAATATTCTCATCGGGCAAGTTGATTATCTCGATGAAATCGTAATGGGATTCTGTCGATTTGATCAAACTGTTGAAATGGCAGATTTGACAGAAGTTGATGTACCAACTAGGTTCATTTTTGTTGTGCTGGGACCGAAGAGCTCTACAAACATTTGGGAACTGACTGAATTTGGAAGAGCCATGGGCTCTCTGCTGAATGATAAAGTAATTGGAATAATGTGTCAGCACTAGCTGCAATATTTCGTTCATAAATTCTCATAAATTATGCTAATGATTTTTTATGTAAATACTACAGTTTGAACCTCTGCATTTAGAAGTAATAATAAAACGTAAAGTTTTTGTTAGATTTATAGTTTGGTGATTAGAATTTTAGTGTTCATATTGGAGCAAGTGGATCGCAAGGTTCAGGTTTCAGTGTGACTTAATAAAACTATCTGTCACTTGATGATCAATTGGCCAGATATGTTAGTGTGGAACTGGTTAATATTTAATCAGTTATGTTGATATATTGTAGGTTTTCTGCGAAATTGCGTACAAAGCTAAAACAAGAAATGACTTGGTCAATGCAATAGATGAGTTTATAGATGACCTGACAGTGTTACCACCAAGTATTTGGGATTCGAACCTAAGACTTGAACCACCAAAGCAAACGCGCTCAATGGTATGTAAACCAATCAGTAGTTTTAATTTAATTTTGTGTAAGTTATTTATGTAATAATTAATAGATTTTGAATAAGAAACTTTTTCATTATTATTTTTAAGAAATTAATAAATTAATTGAGAATAAAAATTATTTATTTTTTATGAATCGTTTATTTCTGGTGGAATTTATATTTTCTAAACTTCTAGCAATAAGTTTTCTGATTCTTATTTGATAAGGAAATTGTTTATACAGTTCTTAATTGTCTGTTATTATCCATTGTATTAATGCTAAGCTAACAGTCACTGTTAATTTTATATAATTATGGTAATCATGGTTACTTTACTAAAGAAATTAGACTAAGAAACATAAAGCTAAAAATATAAAGAAAAAATTAAGTAAATATTGCATTAATGTGCCATTGTTAATATAATTACATTTCGTTATAAATGTTTGTTGAATTTTATGTAGGACAAGATTCTGCTGCGTTTAGATGAAACAAAACGACAAAAAGGAATTCCCTCGAGTCCCCCCCAAGAAGAAGGGGCATCAGATGATGTCTCTCTTATAAGAACTGGACGGTTAGTACATCAATGAAAACATTCGGTCTGATTTTTTATTCATATATTTTATTGACATTTATTGTTGTGCAAGTAACTTTCTTTATGTCTAATTGACTATTAATGTAAATTTAAAGCAATTGTTTACAAATTTAAAAAGGAAGCTACTTACATTTTAACCAACTAATCGATTTATTATTCAATTTACTATACTGATTGACAGTATGAAACTGAAATGTTTAAAATCATGCTTTCAGTTAATCAGCATAGATATGTTTAGTAGCTGTTAAAATTATGCTGCTGTGTCAGAATTTATAAATTTATAATCTCATAAAAGTTTTTTATGAAGCTCAGTTGACAAATTTGAAGAAAGATTTACGACAGTTTTATTAATATTCTGCAATTTAACCTCTGAAATCTATAATGTCAATATTTTAGATATACATATCAATGTCATATATTGATATTATATATCAATGCTCAAAAGATAATAATATTCTTAATAAAGATTCTCCTTTCAAGGTTACATAATATTTAAATGCAGTGCAATTAGTTGTAATATTTAATGTTTATTTGACCTTCTATATATAATATTGAAGCTTACAAATTATATTTCTTTTTAAAATGATATTTTCATTTCCCTTGAAACTAGTAGTACTGATATTTTCGCTATAAATATATCATTAAAATCATTATTGTAATGAGTCAACGTTCATTTACTCAATGTGCTGCTACTTTATTTATAAATATATTCATTTTATTTTAGGATATTTGGTGGTTTAATTCACGATGTAAAGCATCGATATTGTCATTATTTGAGTGACTTAAAGGATGGATTACATATCCAATGTCTGGCTTCTACTATCTTTCTTTTCTTTGCCTGCATCACTCCAATTGTTACATTCGGTGGATTGATGGGACAGAAAACTGATGGCTTTATGGTCTCTATTAAAATCTTATTTTCTTTTACTGATTATATTGATTGATTGCCACAATACAAACTACCAACTGTATCATTTCTGAAGTCTACAACTATCTTTTATGATTATTATTTATGATTATTATTTATGATTTTTTTTATGATTATAATATTATGTATGATTTAGAGTACTAACTCTATTAATGTAGACTGTACAAACTGTGTACATGTAATTCTCTTATACATCATAATGCTGATTTTCTGCTTAAGTTTAAGATCTCCATAGTTTGCAAGTTAAATATGTTTATTTTGCATTGGTTGAAATATTTAAATATATTTGATATTTTAATGCAAATATTTGACATAATGCTACAGGGTACAATGGAGACTCTCATGTCTGGTGCAGTGTGTGGTGTCCTCTATGCAGCTTTTGCTGGTCAACCTCTGACCATTGTTGGTGCAACTGGACCTTTGCTCATATTTGAATCTATTCTATTCCGACTCTGCGAGTATGTTGTACTTTATCTGTAGTAAAATTAGGTCTGAAATCATTGAATGCTTGAGAAATAAACAAATATCAATTAGTAGTCTTTTTAGACTACTGAAAAGAAAGATAATTGCAATAGTAGATAATTGAATGCCGGTTATTGATCAGATTTAATTCGTATATACTTTACTGTACTATACTGAACTATATAAAACTGTATGTATTATTCTGTAGAATAATAGCTCAAAACTTATCAACTAACTAATTAAATTTCATATTAAATTGCCTTGTTGATTATCTGTAATGGTTGTGTTAGCTAAACATAATTTGTAGTTGGAATATTAAATATTTTCATCATTTCTACCCAATATGCCGCAAAATTCTTATTTTCTTTGCTATGGCTTACTTGTTACTAAACTCAGTAACTTTAACCGTGTCATTTACTCTAATTCTCTATTTACTATTTCTCTCTATTGCTTTGGACTCTATTGCTGGAGATTTTACTCTAATTCATTTACTCTGACATAGAATTTACTCTTTTTCTCTATTTACTATTTCTCTCTATTTCTTTTTCTTCACTCTATTTCAGTGACAATGGCATTCACTTCATGTCACTACGTCTCTGGGTAGGCGTATGGGTAGCGGTCGCTCTCCTGT
>JAQIXG010001934.1:0-19453 GCA_034700105.1 Oconnorella tubifera | reverse complement strand
ATGTGATTGTAAGTTTAATTCTTTCATTAGGCCTACTTATAAACTACTTTAAAGGTTATATTTTATAATCTTTTTCTCATGAGGTCACGCGATTGTAAATTTAATTCTTTCATTAGGCCTACTTATTAACTTTTTGAAAGGTTATCAATAGTTTATAATCTTCTCTCATGACGTCAGCGTTATATCGGAGACATACAGACCGTAGGAGAATTATTATATAGTGGATATATACATATATATAAAATTCCAAAAGTCAAAAGAATACGGACAAAAATATTAAAAAGAACTTCAGTTCATCTGAGAACCTCACAGTAAAAATGCGACTAGTGGTCCACAATATACCAATCCCTGCCCTAACACACTATAATGATTATACATTACACATGTAACAGTGTACAATTGTATATCTTCGTGATTTTGTTGAAAGCTTTCGGTGAAAAAGTGTCTATATAATTTACGAGGAAAGAGTTGCTTACATTTAAATGAATTCCGTCTGAGAATGCGTGACATGTTAATTCGATTATAAGCTGCTGGTCTATTCTTACAGCATTTCTTGGTGTTTTTAAGCTGAGAGTTTAAGAGAAATCAACTAGGTTACAAATGTGCGAGAGATTACATGCAATGAAGTACCCTGCTATTTAATTCATTGATTTTGATAAAGTTGTTTATGCCTGATAGATTTTAGTTACAAAATAAAAGTTAAACTTGAGTTTATCGTGTTGATGTTTTAAAAGCTTGCAGGATTATATAGGATGATTCAATGAAGGAGGGGGGGGGGGGTTGAAAATATATTGTAGATTAACGCAGATATTGACTATTAAAATTGCTATATGTACACTGGTTTAATTTTTATCCGTAAAACACAGATTTTTAATGACAGTACGAAAGCAGTTAAAGTTTAAATATTCTACGTACTTTATAATAAGTCTACGTTTAATGATAAATCAAGTTTTTTATTGTATACTGCATATATTGTAATTTTATTATATCATATAGGAATAATTGATAGAATTATTATATATAGATATATAAAAATATATAAAATAGATAGATAAAAGATAAACAGATGTATAAAAGATATATATTCTTGCACATAATATATACGCATTATATAGTCTGTATAGGGCAGCTGGCAGCTGCTAGTACAAGCTGCTGGCAGCTGCTGCCTTATTGCTGTATGTGTTGAGCCGTATTGACTTCTAGGAGATATATTGTTATTGCTCGCTTTTCGTCTTAACGCACGGTCACGAGTCCAACCTAGCATATATTATTTGTAAGGGGGTGGGGGAGATCAGTCTCCCTACAAAATTTATTGAAAACATTACGTCAAAATGTACAAAAGTTGGCATGTTATATAATAAAGTAATACGTCTAGTTTTAGAATAAATGTAAGTAAATTTTTAAAATATTACGCGATAAAATACGCGGTAGAACTACATCATTTTTGAGAAAAGTTTATTTGAAATGATTTTCTGAAAATAATGTTGTAAATTAAATTTATCCGTCGCGAAGTAACGTTTGGATGGATCCTTCATTGATTAAACTCTTAGTTTTAATCGATTTACGCTATGTATAAGAACAAACTCTATGTATTTACAGTAAATACTATATTCACTAGAATTATATGCTGACATTTATCGGGTGAAAGTGCTTAAATACTTTATCGGAAAAGAGTTTCTTGTTTTCAAATCAATCTTGCTTGACAATGTTAATTCAAATTTGAATTAACATTAACTATTAAAAGCACTCGACACCATTTAATCTTCGTAATATTTTTCCATTCTGTCAACTGAATTTTGATTTTAAATACTTGTTTGAACTATTGTTTAAATTATTTATTGTGTGTACTGTAAATAAAAGTTTAAAATATGAAAAAATTAAAAAACATGATTAGGCTTACATTTTTCTTTCTTAAATTTCTGAACATCTGATTTAAAAATGACAGAAATTTACTCGACTTCCTCAAACATTTTGCTGCGAATTTGTCGCTTTGCTTCCACTGCCGTCTGCCGTCGCTCAATGGCCGATGTTCCCCCGTCCCAGATGGGACCTCGCCCGTGTACATTATACAAACTATCGTTCTCGGCCTTTTTAGCCATTTCATGGAATAGCGCATTGTATAATATATAACGCAGTGTTTCCACTAGGTAAATAATAAATAAGTAACTTTAACCAGGTAAAAAACGACTTAGAAATAATGCCAAGTATACCTTACAAAACATATATATTAAAATCGCAAAATCTTCGTTTTAAGTAAAATGTTTGCGATTTAAAGAAATACAATGAAACGACCAAGAAGTATTTTTATTTTGATGTAATTTTTTGATGATAATCAAAGTTTGTTAAAATTTTGAAAACCTTTTTAATAAATCAACTGGAATCAGTGGGATAGCCAGGATTTTATAAATATACCTTCAATGAGGTATTGGATTCTTAATCCCACAACCCCCACCCCTCCTATTAGCTACGCTTCTGACTGGAATAATTAAAAATTCAAAACAAATTACAGAACTTGTCAACATTATATTGCTTGGTGAAAAAGGTACTGCCAGGTAAAAAAGTCAATGACTCGACAAAGTGGCAACAGATATCAAATATTTCTAGTAGGAGACTGATTATTGTGCGAGGAACTATATGCAATCATTGAGAAAGAAATTTGTCATATATCAACAAACCGAGCGTTATATTTGTATTAGTCGTATATTCAACAGTGTATTTATCACTGTCTACGACTATATTATATACTGTACTGTTCTGTTTAGTTAATCTCAATGCCTCTCTGCATATGTTCTTTCATTCATTCGTTGGCTGGTTACTACTTTCCCACTTAACTTATACCGAAAATAATACAACAAAAACTATAAATTATGGTAAGTGTTATAAAGTGAATTTTATTACAAAATTCGGTTAAAGAAGTTTATGTATTTGTATTATGTATTTAAGGTGATTTAAGTTTAATGTCTGGATTATCGAAAAACGAACCTGGAGCTGTCCGGCTTTATATCCCCGCTGAAAAAGCGATGGTTCTACTTCAATTAATATGCGCATCTCTTACCTTTGTGAGGGACGATTGTCCTCTTACCCCCACCCATTTCAAAATCTTCCCCTGAATCAAATTTAAATCAACGCTCTATTTGAATTAGATCTATCGTAATGTTTCAATATTTAGATGTTACATTCGATATAAATAAAAACAGCATCAAGAAACAGTTTATTAACTCTGTCATTACTTATTATTCTGTACGTGTACTAGATAATTCATCGTAACACGCCTTTGTATAATCGAAGCCAACACTGAGATAATCTAAATCGACTTATTGTTAAAATCACAGTCATGACTTACATGAATTTAAATTTAAAAAAATTCTTCTCGTCTCTTTTGTTGTCCCTGATACAATTATTTATTTGTGAAAAAATGTTAAATAAAACCCACTCCCCTGCCTTCCCGTTACCCCCCCCCTCCCCCCAATCAAAATATCTTACTACCTCATACAAATTCTTTTCAATTTTGACCAAAAAATAGGCGCTGATGGTCCCGAGAGTTTTTTGTGTACATTGCTCTTGTCTTTGGGATATATTTACAACAGGAAGAGCTGCACACTTCAGTTGCTTCATTTTACACCACCAAGTCCTGGATACATATCGGGGATAATAGCAGCTAAAAGTCTACAACTGTAGTGTGTACAGTAGAGTGAATATAAAACCAGGGATGCGTTTGTAATTATAAGGTGATAATGGATAGTTCACTGAAATCGTTCCCTCTAGAAAAAGAGCTTTACTGCTCGAGAATCCCTCAGTATTCTACATGCTAGATTTAGCATAGCAAAATATCACAGTTCAGTTTATTTGTATTTATATATTTATTTCAATCATTGATCTAAAGAATACAACCAGAAGATCAGATAATATTAAAATATCAGATCCAGAAACAACGGGTCATATTACTGTAATGATGTTCCTTTACAGCATAAAAACTTGAATAAATCTTCAATTAAAAACAAGTACAAATAGCTTGTTAAACTTTTATTGATGACAATTATTATTTAGCTGTAATGTCTAATATTTACATTGTCACTGTTTAAAAGGTCTAGTAATTTCTTCGACAAAGTTTTGTGTTTTTACACTTTATGAAATTAAATCATGGTGTTTTGCTTGAGTGTGAGTACCAACTGTTTCACGAACATTTACTAAATTCAAATATTTACTTATATACTAAATTGATCTACAATTTATAGCCTACATATATCGATGTTCGTTGACGAAGTGGTAGTGTCCCAAACTCGGAACCCAAGGGTCCTTGTTCGAATAAACTAAAAAATATATAGATACCTTACTTATATAACATTATATAACTCTGACATAAAAGAGAGTAAGGAGGGTTTTTGATTTAAGCCTTCCCCACCTGAATACTTAATTACTAGGTTGACTAGCAAAAGTGTAGAGTAATATTTTTATCGTATTATCCTCCTGAAAATCTGATATCTTTAATTGACTAATGTTCTCATCCCAAAACTCTAAACTGATTCCGCTAGTGGGTCCTACAAACTCTGTCACTTCTTCATCAAATAATTCAAAGCGTTTACTAAGCTATATAAAAATAACTACTTGCGGTATGGTTCCGAAATAGTGCCTATTTTTCTCTCTCTCCAGTTTACACAGCAATCGATAGCACGGCCATTTAGCAACAAACTGCCATTGCCACTTGCGTTATAATAACACAACATTTGTCACTAGGAAATTGATTAATACGTTTTATTCGATTGCGGTACTTATAGCTCAATGATTGATACCCAGTTGATACCGAGTACTCGGTACTTACTACTTTGTTTATACTGAGTACATCGTAGATGGGTACTTTGGGTTTTGCCTTGACGGCAAATTGATGGGATTTTGTCACGTAATGTTTTGTTTAAAGCAATTATTAGAGATATTAAATTCTGTAGATATTTGGAGTTCATTTTATTATCGATTAAACGCGAGAGTTCGAAGAGTATAATTTTTATTATACGTGAATATTTAAGTCGAATTATAATATACAAACCTTTACTAATCTATTTTCAAGAAGTCATGACAGAAATTTATAATAACAGTTAATTCATTAGCAAACTATTATTAGTTCTCTGCTTAAAATTGTTCTATATAAAATATTCAGAATCTATCTTTGTCAACATTTGTAGATCAAAAAATTTACAACATCCTAGAATCTACAACTGCCTGATCATCAATACGCAACCTTCCGGTTATGTTTCATCTTTTGGTTAAGCGGTTTATTTCGTTTCGATAACCGCAAATCCAAGAGATCTACAGATCAAATATAGATCAAATGTAGGCCCTAGTCACAAGCCATGAGTTCCGTCAGCTCGGGTTCACGGTCTCAGAAAGCTCCCAACAGAGCCCGGGTTACATCCGCCGGCTCCCGAGGAACCACTCGGGGACGCGTGCCTCCTCGTTCGGCCCCTCAGTCGGGCGAGTCTGTACCGCCACATCCCGTGATCGAGCAGGCTAAGACCTCGGCGATCCCTCAGCGGTCCTCTAGAAGGCCGATAGACGGTCAGATCACGTACGAAGCTGTACGTGAGGCCGGTAATCTTTCCCCTCATCGGGGCGGTGACTCTCGCGACTCTTCGGGGGCCAATTCCCGGGGAAGACGCGATGGGAACTTTCCCGTCGGGTTCAATCCAAGGCAAGATAACGCTCTGATATCAGCCGCTACTGTACAAGCATTCAACCGCCCTACCCCTCCGCCTTCCCCTGCCCCCTCCCCGGTTCCGTGCCCCTCCCCGGCCCCCTGTCCATCTTCGGCCTATGTCGCGATGGATTTTAATGACCAGTATCGGGCTTGCGGATCGCCTGTAAATATTCACCGAGTAGGGGTCGAAAGGAGGGAAGAGGGGAGACGGCCTCGACAAGGGCCGAGTCAGGGCAGCGGGGAGGGGAAGACACAGGATGAGCTGGAGAAGCTAAGGATACTGGCTAGGCATGTCCAGGTAAGATATTACAGTTTAGGATTTGATTTTTTTTTGTCCGTTTGAAATTATAAAAGTTTAATTAAAGTTTATTAAAGCGGATATTTATTAAAGTTTAAAGTAGATTTTTTTCGGTTATATTATTATAACATAGCAGATGAAAGTACGATTTGTTGTACCATAATCGATTTTATAATATTGGCTTACAAGTGAAATTTGTTGGTTTTTCAACTGATACCTACGCCTAGAAATTTGAGAAATTTATTTCATTTAATAATGTGATTCAATTTATTTAGTAATGACTCGTAAATAAATTGCGAGTAGCCTAATTATGTTATAATTATTTAAAAATACTATCATTTATGATCTTTTAAATGAATAGATCGTTTGAGTAGCATTACAAATTTATGATAATATATCGTCTCGTAAATCTTTCTGTTATTGATTTATTTACAATTATAAGATGCTCTCTCTTCAAACAGTAGACAGTTTGCATGTGATTCATGCGACTGAATCTTTTTCAATCTATGGCGAATAGCGATTTCTGATTTTGTTCGTGAGTCGCCGACCGATTTAAAGACCAAAGATCAGAGCAAACTGATCTAAAGAGAAATAATATTTGTGTCGGATATCCTAAAAGATAAATTACAGATGAAGTTTGATATCGTTTTATTTAATGACCGAGTGATAGTTGTAGCTACAAATCGACCCCGAATGCATTAATTTGCAATCGGCCCCAATAATTCATTGAGTAACCCTATTCAATTAAAACTCTGCTATAGAGTAAGATTTATTTTTTGCTAATAAAAATGAAAAATCTGCCATAGAAATATTCGTACTGTCAATGATATTTTGCCACTTCTCTCTCTTGCAAAATCATTTTGCTGTCAGTTAATTTTTGTCTTCTCTTAAAAGTCCAGTTCGCTGAAACTTCTTGTAATATTTCATGAATCTTGACTCCACCAATTGTTAGAATTACTTCGCCACAAGTCCAAGAGGCTAACTGAGGCATACGATGAATTAGATAGGTCATATAATCTGTCACTGCAATATAATCTCTATCAATCAAACGATACCCGAGATCTTAGAAGGAAAAGAAAGAAATCTCTAAATCCGAGATAGATCTTGTTTAACTTTTCAATTCAAACATAAATCATTATTTTATTAGCAGTGATCTGTATTATACCTATGATAAATTTCTGTGATTGGATGCATTTATAAATAAATATGTTGAACTCTATGGTTAAATGAACGCTAATAAATAGATTGAACTTTAATAAGATTTACTGATTTTACTTATATTTTAATTTTGATTTGTGGTTTTGTGTTTTTTTTATATTTTATTAAATTAAATTTTCACTAAAAACATTGCTCTGTTTGTCTCTTATTACTATTTAGCGAAATGAACGTATCTTTCTTTCTTTGAATTTTTTTCACAATGTAATGAACTATAATTATTGCCTAGTATTAAAACTATTATTATTGGCCTATATTTTTAAAATGTAGCCCAGTAATAAATTTATAAAATGTAATTTAGAATTTGTGATCGTAATCAAACTTAAACTAATTTTGCTATTATTTAACTTATTTAAATGATAGTAAATAGTATCCAATATTCATTAAATTAGAGCGCAAGATTTAGGATATCCCCCTCCCTGAATAAATTCAAAAAGGTATTTGCATAAAAAATATCTATTTTTGTTTAAAACTACATTAAAATTGGGCTGAAAATTGTAATTTTATCGCATATCCTATCGAACCTATCAACTTTTTATTATCGCTATTATAAAAATCGTATAAAACTCAATTCGTAACGCCATTAACCTATTTCTTCATCTTTTTTTATCGACTTATTATATTTCTCTTATAATAACTACACAAGTCAGGAACATAAACCTCAGCCTCTAGACTGTTTGTTTATTTAATTTATGAATAACGTTTCTTTTCCCTTCTGTTGTTTTCGTTTATCGATCGACTTCTGTTTGTGCTATAGCTCAAGGCAATGCCATTATCAATCATGTAAAACCATCGCTCGGTCTCTAGTGGCTTTTTGTTTTAAAGTGTTTTTATTGAAAATCGCTACCTTTTTATTATCAGAAATGGGACAATATCAACGAGATAGGCTTTTGAAGCCGTCGACTAATGTTTGTGTTAAAAACAGGCTGGCAATTGATGTTATATTATTATTTTATTTTAAACTAGAAGATTTATAGATTTTATCAAAAAGCCTTGTTTGTTTATGATCATATGATAAATATTACGATATAATATGATAAGAGTAATGTAACGAAAACCTTAATCCTAATCCTAATGTTTTTTCATAACGAAATCCTCTGTCAAGGTTAATTTAAGTAACCTTTAGTCAAATATATGTCTATCTTTCAATCGATTTATTGAACTATAAAATTCGACTGAATAGACAACATATTTTTTAAATAGTTAATAAAATATGTATAAAATTTCAATAAAATAATCGAACACGAGATCACGGTTTGAAATTAAAATCAAATAATACGTAATAGAGAAATTTAATAAAACATTTCTTTATGGTTCCGAGACACTTCGCCTACAGAATTTTGATCTTCGACACTTCGTCTGCCGACATTTAATCTACCGACATTTGGTGATTAACCTTTACAAGTGTCGTATACCAAAACTATAACCTTTACAATAGTCGTAACTCTAGCCATAACCCAAACCCGAACCTTAATCATTACCGTAACTCTAAACCTAGCTTAAATCTAACCTTAATACTTACCCTAACCCTACTGTTTCAGTAGACCAAATGTCGTTAGACCTATATTATAATGTTGATAGACGTAGTGTCTTAGACCAAAAGTCTGTAAATGAATTGTCGTGCTATATTTCCTTATAAAGAAATCGTTTAACAATACAAAATTATTACAAAAATTTCCCAAAGTATCTCGTAAATCTAGAATTTTTTTTCCTTCTGTCTCTAGATCTACACTGACTGGGCGAATCACTACCTGCAGAAGGTGAAGGTCAGCGGCGGGGGAAATGACGTCACTCTAATAAGAGAACTGCAGTCTGATATAGGTGACGGGGTCAGACTGGCTGACATCATCGCCAACATCAGTAAGTAAACATTTAAAATATTTGTTTAGATTAATTAAATAAATTATATTTAGCAATCTTGCTGTAATTTTGTTTTAGAAAATATCGTCATAGATTTTATTTATTTATTTTCGAACGTCACATCAGCACAAAAGGATATTTAGTGACGTGTAAACTCGGCGTATAGTAACCAAGTAATGGGAGACTTGACTATCATTATATAGCGCCTATATCTATGTAAAAAGTTATCATTAGAAATGACAGAGCAATTTTGAAAATATTTTTATTCTCAAAGGAGAGGATTAAACGAAATTTGAATAGGCATAGTTACACTCCACTCCTTCTCCTCTCCCCAACAAAATATAATCTTGATATACATTTTACAATACTTCAATAATTATTACTAGATGTAAACAATTAAATGAAGTCAATGACAAATATTTAACAAATTAAATATGTTTAACTTCGTGAAACTTTTTAAAGTTAGGACTTTAAGAGAAGCTTTCGTCAGTCTCTATACTTCAAATGTTTTTTAAGTATAGAAATTAACGAAATGATCGATTGACCCCGCCCCCCCCTCCCGTCAGTGGGCCCCTGAATTCACCTCTTTATATATCAATATCGAAAAATAATATATCTGATAAAAATATTCTTGAGGTATTTCAAAGAGAAGAAACATTGATTTCATACATTTGATATCATCATATAATTGCTTCTTTGATACATTTGATATCATATCGTTACATTATATGATATATTTGATATGTATCATTGCAACCTGATACTTTGTTATTAATCCACTTCGTATCTGGTTTAATCTACCGTGTTAAATCTGGTATAGATCTTCCAGTCAGACCGTATATAATCTTGTCCATATCGATGAGTATCATATCAAACGTGCAGCGCGCTTCCCGTTTATAAGCGATCCGGTGATTAATGGTCGCGATTCAATTTCACTCCAGGGCTGTTTGACCGGAAGAAAGCCTCGGATCAATTGTCCCTCCCCCTCCCTTTCCTTCCCCTGGTTGTCTGGGGGGGTGTGAGGGGGGATAATCGCAAATTACTATTTGGGGTGGAGGGAGATGGAAATTATCAGTAGAAATCAATGATACAAATTATCATTAGATATTAATGATACAAATTATCATTAGAAATCAGAAATCAATGATACAAATTATCATTAGAAATTAATGATACAAATTATCGTTAGAGATTTATGTTAATTTGTATAATTGAATTAAAATATATAATTCAGTAGCTTTTAGTTTATAATGCATAAAGTTTTGCCATTGTTGAAGCATTAATTCTAAACTTTCACATTTTGTTAATGTTCACTTTTTCACTTAAATGTATACATATTCAATGCTTTAAAACTGGTAAATTCAAATTCTTAACTAGGGCTAGGGATGGATCATGAGTGTGCCCAAAACTACAAATATATAGAATTTTAACACAGCAAAATCAACCAATTAAACGCCGTTTTATTATTCATATCGTATTTAACATTGATCCCTTTTCTATGTAAAGACAATATTTAAACTTGTGTGGGAGACGAGACTGAACATCTAAATTGTCACCCTCCCCCCCCCCTCACCCCCTTAGATGAAATATTAAGAGGCCTACTCTTCCCCCCCCCCATGAGTAGGCCTTTATAATAATAATAAATAAATCTTTTTAGACATACACGTACACGTCCATGTATATTAATGTCAAAACTGATTCTGAAACATTTTAACTTTTATTTATCTAGACGGGCGAAGGACTTACTTGTCCTTTTATCTTTCTATGAATATTTCTTTTCTTTTCATTTGAGAAATTTCTTAATGAATCTTATGTTATTAAATCTGAATATTTAACATCAGATTTAAACGTATAGACATATATAAAAACATATATAAATTATCTATGATCTGTTGTCATCATAAATATTCTGTCACAATGCCATTATCACTTAATTATTATAAGAAATTATAATTTCTTAGTTCATCTTATTATTATAATTAGTTAGAACTCAATTTAGTTAATTACTTAGTATTTCAAATAACTTGTTATTTATGATTTTCATTTATTACACACATTTATTGTTAGTTTATTACTATAATAATCAACCAGAATTATAGTCAAATAGCCATCTTGGCTACGCCACTGATATAAACTGTTTTTAAAAGTGCCCTTTGAATTATTTTCTAATTATGTCTGAAACAAAGCGTGCAGATTACATCTTGTTTCTTTACTTTTAAAAATACTCTTGCTGTCAAATTATACTTTTATTTTTCGTTCAGTTTATTTCAGGAGCGTTTTTT
Source organism: Oconnorella tubifera (assembly GCA_034700105.1). Classification (NCBI taxonomy): domain Eukaryota; kingdom Metazoa; phylum Annelida; class Clitellata; order Enchytraeida; family Enchytraeidae; genus Oconnorella; species Oconnorella tubifera. Next base: position 8,109 of record JAQIXG010001934.1, on the reverse strand, counting down.
TATAAATTTCGCGATTAATAAACTTATTGCTTTGTAAGTATAGCAAGAATTACAGTGTATTATATCTGTTAACTCACTGTAAAAAAAATCAATTGCTTTTGACTTGTATGTAGGAGCGTAACCGTTTTTTTCAACCGAATGATAAATTTGAAAAGGCTGCAGCTATATGAAATATTAATTCTTTAAGATAGAGATTTATGATTACCTACAAGCTAGGTTTCAATATTTCCGTGAATGAGCGCCTCTAGGGAATGAAAGACATATTACTTCACGTGTTAATCGCCAGAGATAAATGTAAAACGCTGGAAAATTGTTCAGTGTTAATATTGTTGGAATCTTTAAGTTAAACTTAACATAATGTGTTAATGACTGTTAATATTTTGTGTATAATTTTGTATTTAATACACAAAATAGCACACTAAATGTTTCACATCATTAAATATGATAATAATAGGTGATGCGAATACAATCACATCACATGTTGATAGCAATTTTTAAAAACCTGACAAATTAATAGCAATTTTTAAAAAAACTAGGCAAATTTAAAAACGTACAAAAATATGCAAAAGTACATCATTTTTATTGCTATATCTAGTAACTAATCACATAACTAGTCAACTTTTAAAAAGAAAATTTGTATAATTAAAGTTAAATATTGATAATGATATTTATTTGATTGTTTTAATTTTTACGAACTGAATGTTTTGCTTACCCACGGCTCAGACTAGCGACTCTGTCGGCGACTCTGTCGGGAGCTCTGTCGGGAGCTCTGTCGGGAGCTCTGTCGGGAGCTCGACGCGCGACTCGAAAAGTCGTGCGTCTCTGTCGGCGTCTCTATCGGCGACTCTGTCGGCGACTCTGTCGGCGACTCTGTCGGGAGCTCTGTCGGGAGCTCGACGCGCGACTCGACGCACGGCTCGAAAAGTCGCGCGTCGGGTCGCGCATCTCTGTCGGAGACTCTGTCGGCGACTCTGTCGGCGACTCTGTCGGGAGCTCGACGCGCGACTCGACGCACGGCTCAAAAAATCGCGCGTCGGGTCGCGCGTCTCTGTCGGCGACTCTGTCGGGAGCTCTGTGGGGGGCTGAGTCCCCGACAGAATCGCTAGTGTGAATTGCTTCATACTTATAGTAGTGTTCGTTTTTCTCCGTGGCTTGAAAAGTCGCGTGTCGAGACAGTCGCGCGGCGAGTCGCCGACAGAGGCGCCGACAGAGGCGCAGACAGAGTCGCAGACAGAGTCGCTAGTCTGAACCGTGTGTTAGGACGCTTCTCAAGTTAATGAATTCAAGTAATTTATTTATGTTATTTTTTTCAAAACACAAAGTCGCCTCCAAATGAATTTATAATTAAATTCATTTGCGGATTTTTAACAAAAACTGCTTATGAAAACGTATGCAAATGAAAACATTATGACAAATTTGATCAATCTTCAACTTAACCAGTTGTTTATATAACCAACCATACTTCTAACCAGTAATTTATAAATAATTTTAATCATTTCAATTATCAAGTTAGATAAAAAGCAGCAATACGAATGCCCGTTAGCGAATTAGTATATCACCAGAATCAAATGCGACAACTCCAGGTTCGATTTCCGTTAATGCTCACTATAATTGCTCTAACTTGTTGCGCCCTTTAGTAAGACGATTAACTTAAGACATCTTATGGTAAGACGTCGTTCATAAATATGGTAAACGTGAATTATCGAAATTGATTGATACCGTAAACTTAAATTATCAAACTTAATTGATAAAAAAAAATTCGTCTGTTTTTTCAGCCAATCACGAAGTGCCTAACATCTGTCGCAAACCGCACACGTCAGAACTAGCGGTAAGCCTCACAACTCGTATCTTATTTCTATTTACTATTTCTAACCCTAAAGTCAATAATTTGCGCTGTTCTAATTCTATCAATATTTATTCACAGCATGCTTGACCACTTGATGAATCATATGTGCATGAGAGATGCATCGTGTTTTCGCTGATTTTAACGCGTCGATTGATTAAATACACATGGTTTCATTGAGCGAAAATCAAAGAATTTTGATATTTTCAGACATTTTCCAGTTCATTGAAAAGAGATAAATGCATAGCCTACAACGAATTCATATATTTTTGGCCAATAAAAGTAAAACTAAAAAGAAGACAAAAATAATCAGTATAAACAGAATAAAATTAATATAGTATCTGCTGGAAAGTGTTCTGGCTTCTCACGCCGAGGGCCTGGGTTCAAATCTCTGTTGAAACGGCTCCGCGGTTGACTCAGACGTCCGTCGGCAGGAAAATAAAAGTCTAGCATAGAAAATATTATATGCTTAGCTTTTCAGTGAGAAGCCAAAGATTAGAAATTAAATAACGTGATTTGTATTCACTGTGATTTAAGCCTGCAAATTTCAAATCTGTTTAATTGAATTGAGTAGCCCTGTTGTATACCGAATCAATGTCTGCAATAACAAGGAAAAAGTAATGTTTTCTGGCTTAATACAAATTCTGAAACTTGCGATAGTATCAGCAACACTACTTAGTCCATCTGATTTAGACCTATTATAATCTTATTTGGTGATATAGATTTATTTCATTTTATCACAAGTTTTACAGGGTCGGTTTATCCAAAAATTATCTTTACAACTGTACAATTTAATGTTGATAGTAATGTAAGATTTGAACATAAGCTTGCAGCAGGAAGTTGAACAATTAATAGCAGATTTTGTATCAGCGAAAGTTTAGATGTTAATCAATAGCAGACTGGGGAACCATGCTCGGATAGATACAGACTTGGATTGTATTAAAACTTCATGGGTGGTTAGACTGTAGTTAGACTCAGGCTGAGCTTTGTTTTTATCAAATTTTAAACAAAAATTACAAACTTTATTTATTATTAATATAAAGTTACAAATGTGCATTGAATTAACGATCAATGAAAGAAATAAAGATTTATATTATTAAGAATATTATACTGTAAGGCCTTGTCAGTGGCTTAATTGGTAGAGCTTATTTGAATCAACCGGCGGGTGATGGATTCGAATCTTGTCAATCTTGCTTTTTCTACTTTTAAAATTAAAAAAATCTAATATTTGCTCAAATATTTAATATATTATTTTAATAATATTAATATAACATTACAAATTTAATATAATATCGTAAAATTAATATTACTATACCCTATTAAATTGAAATATTATAATACAATTGCCCAATCACATAAAATTTCATAACTTAAAATTCTTATTAAACAGTCAACACTTAAATATACACATAAACAACTTTATTCCAGGGTTAAATTCTCATTTATTTAATGCTCATCATATATAAAACAGAGACAGGTCTCGTCAAAAATTACAAAAATGCACCATAAAATCACATCTGGTCAGTTATTTAAAACCACAGATTACTGGTCAAAGTACCGATCAATAAATTGCTGACCATCTATCTAATCTTTGGTCGACCCAGTACAAAGTGCTTGACCAAATCCATGTACTAATTCTCCGGGAAAAATTCGCAGCATTCCACGGTAACGTGTTTGTAGATCATACATTTTCGCAGAAAATGTTAAAATTTTAAATCGAGTACTAAGCTACTAATACTTGAACAATGATTTAAAAGTATACAGTATATAGAATACATTTGTAAAATTGTATAAATTTACTTATAACTTCTAGATTATCATATGCCATTCATTTCGAATCCAGTAAAAAAAGCCAGGTAAAAAAAGCCAGGTAAAAAAAGCCACAAGAATGGTAAAAAAAGCCATAAAAATGAGACAATAATTATAAGACATATTTGACTATTCATTTTTATATTTGAGACAGTAAATTTGACTATTATCAGTAAAATTTATCTATTATTAAAATGAGAAAATTTAGTTAGGAAATTTAAAACTATTTAAAATAAATGAATATAAATGAGACATAAATGAGACATTTGATATTAAACACTTCTTAATTATATCTCTAAGCTATAGTCAAATATAAACTTAAACATATAACTGAGGATTAATGACAAAATTATTCAAAGCCAAGCAGAAATCAAAAAGTATATTAATGCTTAAGCAAGTCAATTTCAAAGAATTAAATATTGAAGAAGCAATAACTTGGATTTAATATAAAATTTGTACAAAAATTTGCCTGATTTTTTTCCGCTTTTGTGTTTTTTTTACCGTGGCTTTTTTTATCGTGGCTTTTTTTACCGGTTACCATTCATTCCAGACATCGTTGCCGATTTAAAGATCTTATGTTAAAGGGTGCAGCGGGTTATCGAAATATTTTTCATCAGTGAATTCAAACCCTGGATCTTTTAGTTTCGAATCTCGCTCTTTGTCAACGAGCTTCAATAGTATACAAGACGCATCTACCCATAACATAAGTCCTAACTGAAAAAATAAACTATATGCTCTTATTATGGCTTCAAATCAAAAGAAACCCTTTTAAACTTTTATCGACCTACTGTGCCACGTCAAAGTATAATCTACAAATGCTATCTAATGATCCGGGACAATGTACAATGTACAAATTGCCTGCTCGGACAATTGGAGCGATTGTTTTGAAAACTTTACAAGCGGTCATCTCACTTATCGCTTAATCCAAACTGACGCGATCAACTCGCATAACAAAGATTCTTTTTGGCAGCTCACATCTGTTGATTTCTTACGACCAGTAGTGTGGGGTTATTGGGGGGATAGCACCATCAATTTTTTTTGTTCTGTCTCTATTTTGGGGGATTTTTAATTCTACATTTCAGATATTGATAGATCTATTAATATTGATAGTAGATTAAATCTAATGACATTACGGTAGCTATTGAAAGTTTTTAATAATAATCAACACACTTTTTTGTTGACAGAATAAAAACAGTTAACGACAGTTTAAAGTCAAACAAGTATTGCAAACAAAAATTCAATTGATAGAATGTGAAAAGATTAAAAAGTGTCTTGGGAAACTGTCCCGAATGTTCCCAGCACTGCCGCTGCATTCCTCCGCTGCGCAGCCAAGTTTTAATTAGCTTTAAACTTTTAAAAAATGAAACTGTACAGTTTTTATTTCATGTCATTTATTAATGGGTTTTTATTAATTTTTTTAATTAGGATTATTAGACATATTAGAACTGTCTTAAGCATATTAGAAATATAAGAGATCAAACTCAAGGAGATTAAACTCATTGACTGTCTAATCCCAGGTCCCCCCTCATCTGTTAATAAAAGTTTTTAATTTTTTTTTATAAATTTTAACTAGATTAATTATTTTTAATTTTTAATTTTTATTAATTAATTATTTTAGTATTTAATACATTTCTTGTCCATACGCTTCTTATTTTTTCATTAATATTTGCAAGCGGAAAACAGCCATTCTGATTTGGATTATTTATAATAACAAAAATGATTTAACTTACATTATAAAAATATTGAATTTTTATACAAGAAGCTACAGTGTATTGAATATAATGCTTACTGTGCGATCAGCAATTCAAAACGCCATTCAGTTCAATAGCTTTGAAATCATTAGTAATTGTACAAACATTAGTGAAGAATGCTGCAAACATTTCAGAGAATGAGAGACGCCTTGCTAAGTGTTGCTTTTATTAAAGAATCAACTGATTGAATTGTGAAAATTCTTACGGCTCATTTTCATTTTCAAAATGTTATAAACTACCCTTGAATTTTTCCATTTTTATCTAATTAGACATCGGATAAGATTATTTTGTAATAATCTGAACAATAAAAATAGGCTATGAAGCAATGAAGTAAAGTGGATTTTTTCATAAAAAAATTAATACATCGCATTTAAATTGAATGCTCGCAGGAATATATTTAGTAAAATAATGTGCATCATTAATGCATATTATAATGAAGGTCATTAACTCATTAATAGTAAATTTTACTAATTTCGTGATTAATGCGTGGGAACAGTGCCTCCCTACCTCCCCGTAAAAATGAACTTTAAATTAAGAAAGTTTCGAATACCGCTGTATGTATTATTTGTCAAGTAAATTATAAAACTTATTATACCCGTTGACAATGCCTCTGCTATAGCATAACGGTTATAAAGAAATGAAGCTTTTCAAAAAGAAGCAATCGGTAAACCGATCTATAATTATATCATTTAGGAATTCTGATATATTTAACTAATAACGCACCAGTGTGTTTATTCAATAAATATAAATCACATTTTACAAGAATAAGTTCAGAATAGGACGGTGGGTACTGTAGAATCTCTTATTATTATAAATTACAATTAATGTAATGTGATTGTGTGGTTTTTATCCCAGAAATTGATATCTTTTAACGTTTAAGTTTTACTTCTGGATAACCAATTCAATACGAGGTATAACGTTTCTAATTTGAATAACTTACTAAAGGGTGTAGTAAGGTAGTCAATAATGCTTTTCAAAACTACTCAAACCTGGAATCGTTCGAATTATAGTCAAATGTTCTATCACTTTGCAAATTCTTTTCGAGTGACCACTTTATACAATAATTATATGCATTATAGTGGCTTAATTTAGAACTACTGTTTAAATTATAATGTATATTAAGTACCAATAACTGACATATTTATTGAATAAATGTATAATTAGTGTATTACAATACATTAATGATACGTTATTTATGCAGCATGCTAGAATCTAATTTTTATTTGCAGCTTCACATTATACAATTTCGCATAAGCTTATTTTTAAATAAATAGTCCATGAAAAATTATTTTACTGTAATAATAGTAATTATTTTGAATGGGGTATTATTTATTTCAATTTAATTATTTCAGATTGAAAACATTCGATCCTGTCTCGTCTTCTTGTCACAGCGAGGGATTAACGTAGAAGGAATAGATGCGAACGGTGAGAATTTAATCCCAACTTAAAATCTTAATTTTAATCTGTGAATCTAATATCATTCAAGTGTAATGTAAATGTAACCTTCACATTTTTAGTGTTTCATACCATATTATATACTTCTTTTACACTCTTGCATTGAGTTACATTGCACTCAACTCTTTCACTGACTATTGTACTGCTAACTGTTTCACTAACTGTTGCACCTTTTTGTAATTAAGTAATTTTGTTCTTTTTTATATATCTAAATTATGTTGACAATAATATTGTGCTTTTTTGGTCAAATTTCAGACATTTACCGAGGTCGACTAAAGACCATATTAAGTCTACTGTTCAATCTGTCGCTTTACAAGCAACAAAAACATCAGCAACAGTTAAAACAACCGGGCCAGCAACAACTGAGACAACCGCAAACAACTGAACAACAACACAGGCAACAACCGCAAACAATTGAACAACACAGACAACAGCAGCAACAGCAGATGCAACACAGGCAGCTGAGGCCCCCCCAGCAGACGTATGTGAGCGGTAATCAAGGATCTGAGAGCTTGACAACCAATGACAAGATAGCTAGGTTAGTAATATTTAAATAAATTGTAAAGTCTTGATTTATTTTCTTTAATTGCGCAATTTTGTTATTTCATTATTGTATGGTATCAATAGAATAATATGTAATATATATTAATATATTTTTTATATTGAATCATTTTTTCATATATGATTATATTTACACTTAATGATATTTAATCAATATTCATGTAATATAAATATAATAATTTAATGCTATAATACAATACACACAAGCTTTTACACATATACATGATTTTGACTAAAAAACAAGGTCCAAGTTCTAAATTTTTTAAACGTCTGCAATGTCTGATATTTAGTAAACTCTCCTTGTTTTAGTTTTCAAACATTTCTGTTTCTTGAATTGGATGAAACAAGTTGCAGTTAAGTAGAACATTATATCTCTGATACTTGTTGGCACTTAGTCTTCACTTTTAAGTTGATCCATGCAGAGACTATTTCGTTCTGTTTCTATTTTCTCATCAGACTTTCTTTCTATCTTTAAATTTTTGCATCTGATCTCAGTCCTTAAATCGTAGTTTTAGTCTTGGAAGTAATGATTTTACAGTGTATGTTTAAATTTTTTTTATAAGATTCAGAATTAAAACTGAAACATGTTTGACATCAAATATTGTGTTTTATTTGCTCAGATTTGTAAGTAGAAAATAATATATTACAGATAATATAAAAGTTTAACTATATGCTTGCTTATTAAGCCTA
>JAQIXG010001933.1:0-19470 GCA_034700105.1 Oconnorella tubifera | reverse complement strand
GTATGGGGCATATATGCTTCATTTACTGCAAGCGCGAATGGCCTATGACATGCATCCATTGTTGCTTTCTTACTGACGATTATGGTTAATAATGGCTAATTATGGTTAATTATGGTTAATAATTATGGTTAAATATGGTTAGTAATGGTTAGCATAAACAAGTTTCAATTGGTACCGAGTTTTCATGATACAGTTGGTTAGGTGTGAAAATTAAGACAAAAACATTTTTTTTGAAAATGTGGCTCCAGTTCATTTTGGATTTTTTTTACAAAATCTGAGCACTGTGGATAGTGAGTGTGCTGATAGGCTCACTCACTATTCACCCCGGAGTGGTGCTTCACAAAGCATTGTCCATGTGATAGCTGACCGGGGGCATACAATGGCTGATTGACGCTCAATATAAACCTTCTCATCAGCAAAGGGCATCCTCGCCTTCGCAAAGGTGCATGCCATTATTTACGGACAAAGCTTTGCCGACTGTCGTGCAAGGGACAGGATAAAGAATCCTTGCATGGTAAGATATTGAATAATCTCCAACATGTATTTTTGCAGAAAATGAATAACATGACTATTTTGAGTGTGAAAAATTTCAGTATTACTGCGCCTAATCATCCATAATCACTTTCTATCTAAAAAACAAGGTTTTTAAACAAAATAAATGGACTAGCTGAAAAATGCTCCGATGGAGCAAAGAAAAGTTTACTATACTTCGCCTGTTTTTCTGATCGTCCATATAAAAGGAGGAAACAAGAAAGATCTTGAGGCCTATCATCCACGTAAAAGGAGGGACAAGAAAGTTGTAAGCTCTGAAAAGTTGATCACGTCAAGAAAATGCTCATTTCTGTCATTAAAGAAAATTTTCTAATAAATTTAAGTATATTCGGCGGTCTCAGAAGGAGGCAAATTTGTAGTTTTTATAAATTTTCTTATATTTTGACCTGCCAAAACTCGAAATTAGAAGAGCAGCTGTGCCCGGATCGGCTTGTTGTAACAAAATAGAAATGACTATTGTTTGTTTCTTTTTGCGAGTTGGAAAGCAGTGAAATAGGTAAAGTAAGAACAATTACATAGGTAGGTACCAAACACAACAGCATGCACCATGCTTCATTATAGCGCATGGAATTTGTAGCAGTAATTTCAGTTAACGCCAAGATTAAAGTTGAAAAAAATATTGGGTAGAGTGAAACTTTAATTGCATGATAAAACCGTTTATTTTCATTGATTCTCTTCACAAAGCTTCGGTTTATAATCCAATTTAATACACAGTATAGGTATCACTTTTCTTTCGTTCTGTAGGCCGCCGAATATACTTAAATTTTTTAGAAAATTTTCTTTAATGACAGAAATGAGCATTTTCTTGACATGATCAACTTTTCAGAGCTCACAACTTTCTTGTTCCCTCCTTTTACATGGATGATAGGCCTCAAGATCTTTCTTGTCCCCTCCTTTTATATGGACGATCAGAAAAACAGGAGAAGTATATTAAACTTTTCTTTGCTCCATCGGAGCATTTTTCAGCTAGTATAAATTAATAAATGTGGCTTATTTTTAGAGTAGTAATTATAGTAAACAGCATTTCACAGATTTTCTAAAAACAATTACAATTTTAGACATAAATTGACAACTAAAGTAGAAATGTACAGCTTAATTAAAAACTCAGAGTTTAAATAGATATTTAATATCAATAAAAACTTACATCTTAAATATAAATTGACATTTTTTAAACAGAAATTTACAATTGTTAAACAGAAACTGAATAAAAACTCATTTTTTAAATAAAAATCTCACGTTTCATCAAAGACAGGACTCAGTGTGTCTTTGTGTGTCTGGGTTTTCTTCTTAGATTTATCAGGAAGCAGATTTAGCTTTACATAGGGATCAGCCAACTGATTCTGATCACAGGGTATGAGATTTCTACAAGCGAAATAATAATCAACATTACAGATCAATGCAGCCAGAAATCTTTACATATAAGTACAGATTTCAGTACAAAATTCAATATTATCAACTAATAATATACATAGTATTTGAATAAATGTAACTAAATAAAAACAATGAATTAATTACTAACTCAATACATCTTAATGAAGACAACAAGTTCAATAAAGTAAAAGTAATCAGCTAAATAGTCATTAATTATCTTTAATGCTTGTAGATTAATGTCACATCAGCACAAGAATGCTGTTAATAACAACAATGAGTCAATTATAAAAGCTAATGTCAATATTGTGATCTTTGTATGAAGAAAACGAGTAACTAGAACACTTCTAGCACTTACACACACTGATGAATGACAACAACAAGTCTTGTACGTTGTGTACTATATCTAATTGTCAGCTGTATTCTACCAAAACGACCATCATTACTGAAACAATGCCATTAATGACTGATTCTATTAATCCAACACATGTAATGAATCATAGCAGATAGAATTATTTCATAATATATTGCATTAAACAGACAAAGAAAATAAAAATGGCGATATCTTAGCGTGTTTTAATTAAAACCTACAAAAAACGTTACAAAACTGATACTAATCTTAGATTATTAAATTGATTACTTGACATAAATTCGCAAATATCTGAATAAAAGTGTCAAATGTAATATTCTTTTTTGGTTATAATAGGCTTAAGTTTTTCACTTGTATAACGGCTCATATCTTAATTTTTAATTAAAATCCAGGATAAAATAAACAAAATAACACAGGATCTTGTTCTATCTTGTTCTATCGGAAAAACATTTTGAATGCCTCAATAATTAAACTGAAACAATTAAATAATACGAAAATAAAAGTTAATATTTGATGTTTGCCAGCCAACCTAGCAGTGGTCGGAGGTCCACGATATCTGAGTGTCGTCCCAGGTTCATCTTGATCGACTAAACTACTCGTCATACTGTTGTTATGACCTCTGATGAAACTCTCAGACTGATTCACTGCATCTTCACATGCATCACCGCCACCATCATGAATCGCTTCCTGTACTGGAGGCAGTGCACCAGTGTTTTTAATGTTCTCTGAACTTTGTGCAGGTTTGGCAGACTGAGTGGCAGTGGTCACGGAAAACTGTACGTTATCTGCTGGCTTCTCTGACGTAAGAATCTGAATTAACAAACCAAAGAAATTAAATTCAGTTGGTAATAAAAGCAGAATAACATGCTGTGTATGTAGAGATTAAACTGATAAATAAATCTGAATCAATTATGCAGCGAGTCACAAAAAAGAAGACAATGATGATACATACGCGTAGAGAAAGTCTCAAAGTGATACATATGCGTAGACAAAGTTTCAAGGTAATACATACGCGTAGATAAAGTCTCAAAGTGATACATACATGTAGACAAAGTCTCAAAGTGATACATAAGCGTAGACAAAGTCTCAAAGTGATACATACGCGTAGACAAAGTCTCAAAGTGATACATACGCGTAGACAAAGTCTCAGAGTGACTGTAGACTGTGTAGACGACTCTTTGAGCGGGTAAGGGCGACTGACTGTCATATCATCCAAAAACATCAATGACTGAATGTCAATCTTAAGAGTTCCAATCACTCGATCATCTTTTGAAGTATCTAGAATCTAGACAAGAAATTAGATATTTTATATCAGATAACTTTAGTAGTAAATTACACTATAGAAAATCAATAGTGTTACATGATGTTATTATGACAGAGAAGTTGTGAAATCTGAACGAATTTTAAGACAGACTCAATACTATATTGCATTTCCAATAGAAACGTGTGATAAGTGTTGAAAAGTCAATCTTCTGACAATTTCACTTTTCTGACAAATTTCTGACAATTTCAGATCATTTAATTCATCAGCATTTATTTTACCTATTCAAATATATAGCACATACAATTCTCCAGTCTGTTTTACTATCCATGTTTATATAGATCTATTACTTACTGTACCAAATTGCAACCAAATTTACAATGCAACACAATCTCTTACGCGAACAATAAGATCTTGCTGCTGCACATCAGCAACAAGGAATTGAAAAGTTTCCCCCCAACGAGGATTCATAGACCGACCCTTAGCCGAGGTCCTCTCATTCTTGTTACCTACTTCCAAACTCACTACGGCATTCGGCTCAACCATTGTCTTACGACTCGACTACAAATGACATTCAATCGAGTCAATTATTAGGCAAATGATACATTTAAAAAATATATATCACTCGCGTTCTGAACTTGAAATAAATTTAAGGATTTATGTTTAGCTAAGTGTCTAGTTACATGTTGAGAATAGAGTCTTGAATTATGTGATTTAATTATAATTTTAAATGTTCTATAAATATTTACATACAATATACAATATTTATATTCAATGTATTGTATAATACAGTATGATTATTTATAAACAAAAAAGCAGTTGTATTAAAAACAAAGTAATACAAGTATAATCCATAATAAAAGAATATAAAAAATGCAATCAAAGATACTTTTAAGCGGATTGGGATAATGAAGCGAGTAAAAATAACAAAATTAATTTTATCACGAATAGATAAAAAAAATCTGATAAAATAAATAGTTAAGTTAATTTAAATAATTAAAATATTAAACATTAAATTGTTAAACTTTCTTTATTATTTTCTTTATTACTTTCTTTATTATTTAACAACAAACATTTAATTTGTAAAATAAAAAGTTGTTTAATGTTTGATAATAAAATTAAGCTACGTAAAGATTAATAATGATAATTATTAGCGGGTTAGAATTAAATCATTTCATTGTATGGACTGGAGGACTAAAAAATACTTGAATTGGTAATCTACATTCACAATCATTTTTGAAATAAGCGCTTAACTTTGTAAATCATAAAATACTAAATTAAATTGAATAAAAATCGATGAATTAAAGTTTCTAGGCCAATTATAACATAGTGTACATAATATTAAGAATTCAAAATAATTTGAAGATGCTTAAGTATACAGCAGTAAACTGTCAATTAATCCAGTAAATTAATTATCCAATTAAATATTAAATAATAACACTATTAAACAAGCAACATGATAATAATCAAGTATGCGTAACAAAAATTACCGTATAATAATACATATATATATATTTATTGATTACCAAGTATAAAAGTAGCAGTAAATATGTTTTTAAATTTCTAAACCAGAAATGTAAACATGAATTTAAAGATAAAAATTTGAATTCTTATATTTAAATTCAGCAGCAAAAAATTAACAATACTCTAGTAGCAAATCTGCTACTAGAGTACTGTTAATTTTTGCTGTTGAATTTAAATATAAGAATTCAAATTCGTAACAAAAAAAATCACAGTATAATAATACATATATAAATATTTATTGATTACCAAGTATAAAAGTGGCAGTAAATATTAGTAAATAAGTTAAATTCATGTTTACATTTCTGGTTTAGAAATTTAAAAACATATTTACTGCCACTTTTATACTTGCTAATCAATAAATATTTATATATGTATTATTATACTGTGATTTTTGTCACAGGTAATAAAGTTACATAGATGTAATTAAGCAACATTCCATAAAACAAAACACATATAAAGCTACTGTAAGTATGTTACCTGAGCAAGTCGCATCTGCAATTAGTAATTAATATATTTAAAATAATTATTATTCTATTAAAGTCATTCAGAACCTTAAATAAGAATGAATAATATAACTAGTTATAAAAAGATTAATGTTTATTCTTATGATAAAATCTTAGAGTTTAATAAAAAGATTTTTTTTAATACGCAATTATGTCTAAAACATTAATCATCATTTCATGTCCATTTATAATTTTAATTGAAAGCCTAAAATGAGCATTATATTATTAATAAAAGAAATGAATACATCAAAAATAACCTTGAAACAAACAAAACAATTCGCATATAATAAAACATACCATACTATACTTATTAAAAACTCTAAAAAAAACGCTCCAATAAAACTAACTCTACCGTATCCATCTTACCTTTGATTAATTTATTAGTGAAAATCTATTATCAAAAAAATGCTTCTAAATTAGCTAGAAAAGCGGGTTAATACGATTATGAAGAACTGAGCGCAGTAGAATGTTAGAAGAAATATTATAAGAGCTAAATGTCCTGCACAAGTTATATCCTATATTATTAGTCGCAATACTAACAAAAAAAATATATAATGCAAAATCTGCTGCAGCGCAACAGCCAGGCAATCAAAAACAAAATTAAGATTAGTAAAAAACTCAAATATCAAAATAAAAGACGCTACAACTGCATTGATAAGGCAATCATTGCAGGAATCTTAAAAATTAAATGTTATATTAAACCCTCCATAAACCAGCTAAAAATATAGTAAAAATATTTATTTTGACCTTAGTTAATAAAATTATCTTAGGCTTAGTTACTGCATCTTTATTAGATGATTATATATTAAAAGCACGTTATATATGTTAAGTCATTAATGTGATACAAAATTATGTAAATTTCAGGCTTGCTGTTCCAAATTACATATACAATTCTCAGCATTTGCCATGAAAATTACATTTTTATTCTCTTTTCCTGTATAATATTTGCCAAGCTTTTAAATTGAATTAAGGAATAGAACTGAATATATTTAAATAGCATGAGCTTGGGTCAATTTAACTAATTTTTATATTTATGATATTATCAAGTAACATTATTATTCATTGTTACTAATTATTAATGAATGAAATAGTGAGTCTAACCACACTGTTTAGATACCATTAATAGCTAATGTATAACCAGACATTTATAAAAATTGATACCACTTATAAACGGCAAGTGTTCAGTGAGCAATGCGTTATTTAGCGGCTAAACAATACACAAGTAAGTATACATCTAATATGAAATACACACCCAGTTAAAACAGAGTTGACTAAAAACTTTCACACTGATAAACTAACAGAAAATTAAAATAAAGACTATATCTAAACATTCATTTTGCTACCAACTTCCGTTAATTGAAGTTTCTGATCCATTATAACAGTTCGTTGAGACGTCTACAAATAAGACTTTACGTAATCTGAATTCTTGCACAATATTCTAACCAATTAAATACTAAATCAGATAATTATTACATCTATTGTTCAAACTTATCGTCTTCATGAAAATCATTTACTATCAATTTCACAACTAAGTGCACGTCTATGCAACTTTCTTTAAATAATTTTCGCAATAAAAGTTGTCTTATAATATTATTATTGTAACAATTAAATAAAGGTACAAAAATAGAAAACTTGCATACCATAACCCAAAAAGACATAATTACATATAATATATAAAATACGTTATTTTCAAAAGGCTTATTAATATATAACAATGAAAACATCTAAAATTCAAATCTCAAACCTAAGAAAGTTTAAAACGTTAGAGTTTAAAAATTTAAAGTTTAATGTAAAATCTAGTAATCTTACATTTTTCTCTATATTACTAACATAGTCTAAAAGAAAAATATTTACACTGCTGTGATTATGATTAATACTAAATGATCATCAAATATTAACATTAATATTTTAACAACAACTCAATCAATTAAACTAGATATATTGGTAGATATTTATTAACTCCGTATATAATAAGATATTTCAAATAACCCTTAACAGCCAAAATATGAATCAACTAGTTTTAAATATTTCGTATTTAGCTAACAAAACGGATGCTAAAAACATTTAATAAACAATTTAAAATAAATTACTATTATAACGGCTATATTAATTAGTTAAAAAACTGGCAAAACGTTTACTGTAACTAACCGGTAGATCTTTAGCTGAATCAACAGTTACGATTAGAATAGCTGTTGATCTAAAAAACTGATCAGCATTGTTATCTATAGGAGACTTGGCCTAGAAATAAGTAAAACATTTATTGAAATAGTATTAACAGTTTAAGTGATAAAAAGTAATAACCAAAAAATAATAGCCATACTTCGCCTTCATTAATAATTTTAAAAATCATTCATTAAAACAATTTTACTCATATTCATATTGTAAAAGCTTTCTGATCTATATTAGTGAAACTATAAGACCTCGCATCATGCCAATGTGCACACAAATCAATAAATAATTCAATTAAAACCAAAAAAACTGGCAGATCTACTAACCGCAGTATAGTCATCAGGATTCTTGCTTAAGTAAAGCCATTTAGCTTTTATATGAATCCTTCCTGTCTTTACATTCTCAAGAGGGAGCCACTGTTTGTTAGAAAATAAATAAGATATCAAAAACATATTTTAAAATGTAATAGAACCTTTGTAATAACCAATCAAATTCATCATAGAAGCAAGATGATTACATTGTATTGCGCGCAACAAATACAAATGACGAGCATGAACCTATTATTAAAATGATAATTATCATAAGAATTTTTAAAGCCAGAAATTTAACTAATATTTATTGCGTAATCAGTACCAATAAAAGTAATAACATTAAAGATAAAAATTACAAAATTCAAACAGATAAAAAAGGCCACTGTCATCTG
The DNA here is from genome assembly GCA_034700105.1 of Oconnorella tubifera. Taxonomy (NCBI): domain Eukaryota; kingdom Metazoa; phylum Annelida; class Clitellata; order Enchytraeida; family Enchytraeidae; genus Oconnorella; species Oconnorella tubifera. Next base: position 11,020 of record JAQIXG010001933.1, on the reverse strand, counting down.
TTAATATAATGAGAGAACTAAAATGTAACTCTTGCAACATATTTACAGATATTGATTATTTACTATATTTGAAATTCTTTATTTTGTGATGGATATAACATTATCATACGCTAATAATTTATTTTAAATAAACTGATAAACTTACACTGTCAACAACTCCAGATTTAACCAAATTATCAATGTCAAAACTTGTTCTGCAACAAAAATAAATAATATTCTACTGAATTGATCAATAGTACTAATAATAAATAGCATATTCTGTCATCTATAAGTTTATATCAACGGATACTAATAGGTTTACATGAAAGAATTTATTTCTTGTTGCTTAATGTCACATCATCAAACAAATGCTATTATGAAATAAAAACAGTAATGACCATCTCCATCATAGTAATGACTACGGTGCTGATCTATACTGATATTATATATACCGTACACTAAATTTATAAATGATAAATACGAGAAATATTATTCAATACGATTTAAATTTATTATAATAAAAACAATAATACTTATATTCAGAATGAATGTGAAATGTACAGTTATTTAATTAGTCTTAACAAAGTTACATAATTTACGGATGTCTTTAAATTAACATCGCAAACCACAAGGAATTAAAATGATACTCAAACGCGTCGAAAGTAAACCTTAAATAATAAGAATGATCCGACCAACCTTCCAAGTTGATCATCATCACCGGGATCTTTGTCAAACACTTCAATGCTGACAACCTGACCCAATCTCTGGTCTATGATAAACTAAAAAACAGCGGACTAAAATAAAGCGACAGAATACTGAAATATACAATTTTATTTAAATAAGACTGATTTAATTCAGATATATTTAATGAAATACTAACATTAATTTCAATATATATAATTAAAATCTTAATGATATTTTTATAATGCATTTCGGTAATAATATAAAATTATATTTATAATTGAAATTAGTTAAAACTGTATTGAAATATTAAAGGCATTGAAATTTTTAAATTATAAAACATCAAGCAACACGTGAACACTTGGGTCTTAATGCAGTCCATTAATATTCTGATTACAAACAATATCCGCGTGAAAGTAACAAAATAATTAATCCTAAAAATAAAATCCTACTTCAAAGACTTCATTCCAAGCCGGACTGATCGTATCATCAATCACTCTTGTCTTGTGCATAATTCCACCAGCTGAAATCAAATAATATTTATTCCTAAGTCAAAAATAATCAATCGTAATCTTAAAATAATAATTCCTGTTTTAATCAATTTGAACAAAATCAGTTTTATAGTCTGCGTAAGAAATAGAGCTACCCTAAGAAAAGAATGCAACAAAATTTATTTTAACTCGCTGATATAATAGTAAAAATAAGACTATAAATCAGTTGATCTACTGAATTACAGAAAAGCCTGCACATTATGTAAAGAGTGCAGTTGATCAAAGGCATTTCAAACTGCGAGATTATTTTTTTTCCTTCAAATGATAAGTAAATGAACAAACCTTTCTAAAGATCCTTTCATTTATATTATATGGAATTTATAATATACATAATTGTATTTCATTCAGCCAAAATAATTACCATTGAGTTGCATAATACACTTACTTTTCATAATTTTACCAAGTTTAATTATCAAATAAACAATAATAATACATATATATTTATATGTTAAAATATAATAAATAAAAATATACCCGTTATTTTACAGTACGGATCAGATTTTCCTTTTCCCATTAATCCAAAATCAGCTTTCTTTAAATCTGATGCCTCAAACACATGAATGCGAATAACTCCCTGTGTACAAATATCACAATTCTACGCATTCACCCGAATTTGACATGCTCAGACAAACCACAAGCAGTATGATTGCATATACTGCATAAAATTAAATTAAACATTATTGATATTTATTATTAAATGAGCTAGATACCAAACCTCAGGCAAAGAAAATTGGATCTCAGACAACGCATTTTCAATGATAGTAATAGGTATTTTATTCGGCAAAACCAGAAAATTAGCTATCTGATCTGAGACAATCGTTCTCAATGACGTACTGCAAATATAAAACAAGTGCCAAATATTATCAAGTCGTTTTCATATAAAATAGAATTGGATAAAAACATATAAACTAATTCAAATGAAATACAATTAGATAAAACTAACCTCAGAAGTGGCATATCTAGGATATTAGCAACATTCGTCAGATCAAAGTCTATTTTCTGTAAATATACCAAACAAACTTCATATTAAATTTCTGTCAATTATTATAAAATAAATTACAGCAAGAATGTGTATTACTAATACATTAAGAGCATACTGCACAAATGCCTACAATGTAATAATGGCTCTAATCTAATAATGATTCTAGCAGTCTAAGGTCTGTAAAATGAATTCAAAACCTTACCGGCTGATTGAGAAAGAAAATTGAAAGTCCCCCGATAATAGGAATCTTATTTACAAGTGGAGTCATCACTACTCTTACAGTGCCATGAACCTGCAACATATACAATATTTAACTTTATAATAGTTAAATTATATACAAAAGTATAACTTGATCATTACAAGACAGAATCAGACATGATAATTACATTCTAAAAGATAATGCAATGGAAAAAACTGATTTTCAAACACTAAATGTAATATATTCCCTTCCACTGTATCTGAAACCTCAAAAAGACTAGCATCAACTTACACTGTTCATAAAACAAAGCTTATTACAATTTAATTTCTGCCAAAATAGCTGGTAATAATACAGGCACATCAGTTCGATTAAAATATCAAGATTTATAAATATAATAATATTACAAATAAAACCAAAGAAAAGAGAAAAACATTTAAATCCTACCAATATATCCTTGATTCCAGCTGGCATGCCTCGCACAGAAACTATAATATCCGAGTCACTTGCATAGCTACAAAAGACATTATTGTAGAGGTAGTAGTAATACCGGTACTAAGCTTCAGTATTAATACAAATTTTTATAAAATGTTGCAGAAATCTTTATAAACTTAAGACTGCACAAAAACAGAAATTATTTTTAAATTTATTAAATGAAATATTCATATTATATCCTGTGCTAATATACAAATGTCTAAGAATTTAATTATGAAGTCTATTCAAAATCACATTATACAATTTAATGTTGTTGTTTGATGATTTCAGTGAACATTGCAATGTAAAAAAATGTAAAAATAGAAATTGCTAAATATTTGACATTACTCTTAGCAGTCTGTTAGTAATCGCAAATATTAAAAATTTATCTATTCATATAAATTTTACAATTAAATTATATTGAAAAACATAGAAATACAACATATATCTGTTTATATAATATGCATGCTCTTTGTAACTGTAAGATATTACAATTATTATTTTGTAAATAAAACAATCCTACGTTATTTCCATGTCCATGATGATCTCATCTCTCCTTACGTTTTCAATATAGACTTTCATTCCACCGATCCTAGGCGGCTAAATCAAAAACAGATCCTAGTCAGCATCAAAACAGATCAATTTATCATCATATTAAATATTGTATTTCATACTACTGCGAAATATGATGAGAGGTAATGAATTATTATAGTAAATCCCTTATTATTCAATATGTAATGAGACTAAACTCTGAATACGTTAATAATTGAACATCATTTAATAAATAGTAATATTTATAATAATGTTCAAAGTTTATTAGTCAGTTATCTAAATTTAAATTTTGTTACTGATTTAGTTGGGATCAGCTATACTGCGATGATGTTGATTCAAGCGATATAGTCTTTACCGTAAAATAAATGTACAAATTGTACCAAAATATTGTCACAATAAAGTGCATCTTGCGACTCAGATGATCAATACATGATAGAACTACAAAATATATAATATCTTCAAACATTTTCAATTTAAATTACATACTATATTTCCAACATCAATCTTTTCAAATTTGAAAGGAGTAAGTTTAGCGGGCATGTTGGTATTGATGACAGACTGTATTGTAGTTGTAAGTAATGTCTTTACATAGTCACCAATGTAGGGCCACATCTGCTGCATCATCTACATAAACACATAAACATTCCAGTCAGTGTGTGCTTTGTTTACAGCTTAAATATAAAACTATATAATGAGTAATCAATACAAATATTGAATCATATAAATAATAGTGTGCGGTGGTCTAAATAAATAGATATCCAATTAAAGTATATATATAATAATTAAAGTATATATATATAATAATTAAAGTATATATAATATCATAATGACACAATAAAGTACATACTACAAATATATTAACTTTATTCAAAATAGTTCTTTTGTAACTTATAAGTCTATTAAAAGTTGAACTCCTGCAAAATATTAACATGCATATAAACAATTGTTTATACTTATTACCATTACTTAATACTCTGTATAACGGAGGTTTGTAACTAATTGCAATGATAAAGTTACAAAAACTATAAATAACACTAATGAATATACCGAACCTAAAACTCATAACACCAGTAATTAGAATAAGTGACAATATTAGCATTACTTTTTACTGCGCAATCACTAACTAAAATTACACAGTGAGCTAGCAACACAATCTGCACTTATAAATTACTAACGTTAATTACACTTTGCATACAATATTAATTACGGATATTAAAATATATGGATTTATTACTTTCATTTAAGATAAAGCGTTTGTAATTTTAAACAGTACACTAAACAATTAGCATCATGGCCAAAAGCGTTTAATTGAAAGAAAAAAACCATTCAAAATGTTGTAATACCAAAAAACAGGAAGTATTTAAAAACACACACAATGCAATACCGAATAAGCCGAAAGGTTACGGGCAAGAAATTCTAAGTAACATTGATTACATTAGTCAATATACTTGTTACAATTATTACAGTTATTACAATTATTACAATTATTACAATTGTTACAATTGTTACAATTGTTACAAGTGTTGAAAAAAAATACTGGAATCAAAATTGTCCTCTAAAATATTTTCTCACAACATTCCGATATGAACAATGGATGTAAATTCTCAGTTAAAGGCTCAATCACAAATTTCCTCACAAAGGAAATTTTACACTCTCTACATAAATAAAAAATACAGTCAAGACTTTACATCCGATATAAAACTATACTTTTTGAGCAAATGTTAAATTTCCACTAAAAGTTATGTTGTATAGAGAGCAAATATTATTAATATTACCAATACTGCCTTATCAATAATTACATTTAATAATTATAACGTACATAATTAATTAATTATCTACATAGTCGAGGATTTGCATAAACTTATTGATGCGTTTATGACCGTTTATCATTCATAACTTCATGACCACGCGTATAATTAATGCATAGGATCAACTGGTAAGCGACAACGCATCACGATTATTATCTAAATTTATCTAAATTTAATGTATTGACCATCGGTGTAATAATTACAGATTTTTTAATAAAATATTTAATCCCGTTACCATAATAATCATCCATATATAGAAATAAAGAGTGCATTTATGAAATCATCAGATCAACTAATTAAAATGAATCATATAGAGTAAACCTGTCCAATAAAATTATCTAATAGTAAAACAAGTCATTTGATTCTTAGTCAAATGATTGGACATCATTATAAACAGAAAATATAAACAGTGTCAGCTGATAACAGAATAATAACCTGGTAGTCAAAAATCATTTTAAATAAGTGTTTCAAATTAAGGCTATCATCTGATAAAAGTATACAATAAACTTATTGCAATACAGAAGTAGAAATTTTCACTACCATGACCTTTCTATTTTCAGAAATTCAAGAATGACAGAAATGACTTTGTCATGACAAATTCCTCTTGACCAATATTTCAGTTAAATTAACAGCAGTCAATTTATTTATATAAATGCCAAGCAAAACTGCAAGCTTTAAATGGAAATAATAATTTTTGACAGGAAACAACCCCCCCCCACATTAGTCAAATGCTCGTAATCTCTTAGCCATGGAAAATTATTTCTTTATGTGATATATAATATTATATTATTTTTATAATTACATTTAAACAGTAAAAGTAAGGAAATTACATAAAATGATTTAAAAAATAACAAAATATTAGGTATTAGAAATGTGCAATATACCAATAAAAATCAATTAAAAATTGACAATTGAATGTAATTGTAATAATAAAATGATATACCAAAAGTCACAACAGAAAGTCTGCATCAGCAATCTATTACCTACAGCATTAACTAGCATTCAATCGATACAATCCAGTCATAAATCATGAACTCAATTATAGAATAAGATTTCAAGTAGACAGCAATAATCTACTTGAAAATTCAATTGATCCACACATCAAGGCCTTTGTGTGATTATGTCACATAAGACACTCAAGAAATAATTAAATGTAACTAATAATAAAAATGCATTGCAACTAGGCAAGTTGTTAAAACTAAAACAAATCACAGTAGCTGATGAAATAAACAAACTGTAGAATATCAAATGTAGAGAATTTATAGTTTAAAGGCAAAAATATGAAAGAATCAAACAATGACTGTGCATTATGATTTGTTAATTATTTTCTTCAAGTAATTAACTGCTTAGGATAAGTCTATCATTAGTGAGAAGATTTGTTTTAACTAGTCTCTTTAATGTGCAGCAATGGTAAGATTTACAATACAAAATACAAAATCACTCAAACAAACATTGTATTATACAGGCACTCAATCAACAATAAATAGTTTAATATAAAAATTAAAAGTCATGTGATTACATTTAAACTTCACCTAGTCAAATTCAACTAAAAGATATCAGTACTTTGTTTACAAAATAAGGCTATACACAGAAATGACTTTCATTTACTATTTAAATGAAATTAGATTGCATCGTTTTAATTATATTACAATAAAAAAAATGAAGTAAAGAAGAAACAATAAATCAAATACCTTATTTAACCACTCAGCTCGTTCCACATCCGGAAAGTAAACCTAGAATAACAAACTGCAGTATATATAAATATATAGTTTATGTTGCTTAACTGGTTGTTTACATCGATTACTACTTTCTTAACCAGTATAATAGTTAAGTAATGTAAATACCGTCACATTTATAATTTGCTCGTTTACAATTCACTTAATTCATATCCGTATAGAAAAACTTTTATTTTGTTATAATTGCAAAGTGCAATTAATATCTAATTACTTCTAATTAGATCTATTCCAAGTTGGCATCAAACTTGATTAAACATGACAATTCTATTGCATATTTTAAGCGAGTAGGACCCTAGTCAATTCACACACTGAAACTTATATAATAAACAAGATTATATATTATTTAAATAACAATACCTTACCCAAGACGGTAGCTCGTCGACTCTTGCCAAGATAGCATCCCTCTCATTCCCAACACACTCCTGCACCAACTCTTTCTGACGAGCCTTCGACTTGGCGTATTCACTTCTCCCCACGTACACAAACAAGGCCAACAACACCCAGGTTAAACTGAACCCCGTGTACCCCACGAGCCAGACCCCGAACAGGATCCCTCCAGTCTGCAGGGACTTGATCAGCAGGGGCAGAAGTTGGATGCCCTGGGTGGCTGTCCGCTTAGGCTTCGATAGCTTAACGGTCGGCGTCGTGACCGGGGGAGTCGGGGGGACAAGGGGTTTATCGGCTTGGGACATAGCTTCGGGGTTAATCAGGGGTGATGGGGGTCACTTGACCCGAGCAGTCAAAACATATGCAATTTTACTATAAAAATTCTCAATTTATTTTCTTAGGCCTCAGTATAAAGTTTTGTTTTTCTTACCTTGATAAGGTAATCAACACATACTGATTGAGCTCTCTCAATAACGAACGTTTTAATGAATTAGAAATATATCAATAAATGGTCTATAACAATTAGATTTGATCTATTTAGTAAGAGAATCAAATATATTCATGAGTCATTACTTTAATTATATTACTATAGCAAAGTTGATATATCGTAGCGGGTATTGGTAGATTTTAGGAATATGATTAAGTTCGTCTAAAATAAGGGTAAACCTTGTACGTTTGAGATTTCAAGTATTTATCTAATCTACTGCAAAACCATGTTAGTGACTGAACATTATTTTTTGGCTACTTTGTACAGTTGTAGTTACAGTTACTGTTGTCGTTTCCAAACTTTCACATGATTCAGTAGCGTAGGCAAGGGGGGGGGGAGGGTGGTGGTTGTGAGGCTTATAATCCCAAACTCCCACTGGAGATAAAGTGACTGCCAATGTAAAGAAAGTCATCACTTACATTTTTGTAGGAACCGCCCCCCTCCCCTTTGTCAATTCCTGCGGCTACGCCACTGCCACGATCTCATTGCACACATACGTTATACCTACCAATCTCACCGAAGTAAATTTTTGGAATAAAAAACTAAGCCTCTTCATTGAATTGTTTGATCTTCTTTTATTGTGTAAAATAAATAAATTTATGTGAAACAAATATGTCCCTGTGAATAGAAATGAAGTTTATAGATATTTAATGATTTAGTCTAGGAATGTAACTTCAATTATATAGCATAATTTCTGCTACAGTAAAATAGCTTACTTAGGATAACAAGCATGAATCTGAGTTGATCGTGATCTTTGGTAGAGTAATAATCTGTTTTACAAATATGATGTTTGAAATTTGTTCAAATGTAATGACAATAATCGTAGCTTTATTACTCCATTTCGTAGCTTTAACAAGAAGAGCAAGCAAGACAAACAAAACTGACATACACAGTAGAATCTTCAAGAAACTTTAAGTATAATCATTACTAACTCTAGCCGATTTCTTTTGCCATAATTATAAACCAAATTAATATACAATATAATAAAAACTGTTAAAGATGTTTCAATAATTCAGCACTGTCGTTCAAAAATACAAAATACTAAAATATGTAAAAAAAACCCAGTACTTGGTATAATTAATCCATATAAACAATAAAATCATAACTCAGTAGTTACATTTCTAACTTAGCCGTTTTTCTCCGAGTAAATATATAAAAATATAACTATTCAATGAAAAACGCCTGCTTTGTAGTAATAGTCTCTAGCTGTTGTGCAACAGTTCACTTCTTTGGAAAAATACTTGAAAGAAATTTTTCTTTCCACTTTGGTGCACCACTAGATGAAGATCTCTGATCCTCTTGATCCGGCAGAGTCACTATTTCAAATGAACTCATCAAGCTTGCATGGCCACTGTGAGAGACTGCTGCATTTAAACTTGAAAGAGATTGAGAGGTCATTCCTTGTCTGAGCGAACTCTGGACAGAACTGGCTTCAGGAACTCTACCAGTACCAGTGTTTGTGGCTCCTCTGGAACCCGTGGCTCCTTCAAAATACCCCGGATCAGCATTCCCAGTCATGGACTGCGTGTGTCTAGTCTGGAAGCTTCCAAGAATGGCTGACGATGATGTCGTATATTCGCAGTCTTTTTTCAGCGACTTAGCGAGTCGCTCCCAAAACCAATCGATGACATCACATTTAGTGTAGTCTAACAGACATATGTAGTTGAGGATGCTTGGTACAGTGCATGGTTTGATAATGACTGGTATAAGTTTCTTCTCCTTGGCACCTTTAAGAAAAAACAGTAAGTTCTTTTTTAAATAAAATGAACAAAAATTGCAAAATAATCAGCAAAGTGACTCGAGTTAAAAAAAGTTACAATAAATTATCAAACTATAGCGTAATACGCATTAACTATTTAAAGTTCTAGTAAAATCTATAAATTAACATAACAAGAGTATAATAACATCTAGAAGGTACATATAAAATAATTTAATATTATGAGTTATATACGAGAGGAGTTGTAGAAAAATAGATATTACCTGTAAGTGTAACAAATCAAAATAAATTATTTTTCAATGCAGATTTGAACGCACTGAACGATCAGGACAAATGATTTATATAATTACTCTGAATATTACAACGACAGAGCAATAGAGAAAATAATGAAGCGTTTAATAATAAAAATGATAATTATGAACTCTTTATCTTGATTTGAATCACTTACCAGGTGCAAGTGAGAAAGCATAACGAGTCTGAAAATCACATTCACCGCTCCTGGTATATTCAGGACTAAGTAGAATGATCATCTTTCTGCATCTAGAAGTCATCAATTAAAATATTTATTGAAAAATACAGTCATAAAATTGGAAATAACGATATTTTTTTGAATGTTAAAGACTCTGGCAGTTATTGGACACCTCAACTGTTGTGGTTTCCAGAAATATTGGAAAAAGATCAAAAATTGCCAAAATATTAACATAAAAAAACACATTTGAGAAATAGAGAAATATCCATGAAATATTGATATATCTATTATTTATATCAATATATTTTAAGCTGTAAAATGTAACTATGTTAAAATTTAATGTTGAATTTTACATGAAATGTGATACACGGTACATGAATACAAATCACATTTGTTGTTTAAACGTAATCAATAATGATGAAATACAGAGACTGAGACTCTGGCTTCAAATTTTTTAACTTTCTATCACTTGTTAATTGTGAACATATATTCCGAGATATCAGAAAATGTTATATTTTCATTTTGTAGAAATTTGACAATATTTACCTTTCCTTGATGATTTTGGTTAAGATAATATGCTTAGCACATCCAGGCAATAGATCTCGGGCAGGAATGCATAACTTTAGACCATGTTTTACTTCAAGTATTTCAATCATTTGTTGTACAAAAGGAAAATCAATTGTTGTATAGCAGACAAATGCATCAAAATATTCAGGTTGACCGTCTTCAACTGGATTCAAAAATAAATAAAAATTGTTACTTTATAATAATAAGTAACTTTAACTTTTATAAACTGCAAATCTTAACTCCATATTTGTGATAATTATAGGTTCATATTAATCTAATTAGAATCAGTGAATTTAGCTACTATCAAATTTCAATTAGATATTCAGACATCTAAGTTAAATTATTAGTAATATAAATATTTAATATATAGAGCATAAAAATTAGAGATTTCACATATTTAACATCATAAGCTTTTTAAGACAAATTGCTTTACC
>JAQIXG010001932.1:0-19472 GCA_034700105.1 Oconnorella tubifera | reverse complement strand
GATTAGAACACGAGGTAAATATCACTGTTATGATCAATGATTAGAACACGAGGTAAATATCACTGTTATGATCAATGATTAGAACACGAGGTAAATATCACTGTTATGATCAATGTTGGTCACCATCTAATTTTTTAAAAAGATCTTTTAATTTTGAACGAACGAAGAATCATTTTTAACCTAAATTTTTCAGGACAAAAACCAGTCAGCCTAATGGTCAGACCAGTCAGACCTGTCAGACCTTTTGTTAAAGACAACTATATCGTAATCCGTATTCTGTTTGTGTAATGAAATAAATAAACAAACAGTGAAAGATATAAACTATGCATGAACAAAAATTGACAAAAATACTGAGATGACAATACATAAAAAGTATTAAAAATTACGTTTTTTTCAAAAAGTTAAATCATGCACAATAAATCACAATAAATCATTTTCTTACAAGATCGGACCATGACAGCTCCTGCAAGCGCACTTGTTCCAATGCTCTACTCAACTGCTCTCTTGTCAGTCTCAATGACTCTTCTGTTTGATGTCTCTCTTCTCTCTCAACACTAAGCTGATGCTCTGACATTTCGTTGTTTTGTCTAGAGGTTCTTAAGGAACTCTCCAACTGTTCAACGCTGTGAGAAATTAAATATCATTAGCTGATTAATTATTAGCAACAAAAGCCTGATTATATTTATATTAAATGCAAAACTTTAATAAATTGGTTCAAGTTTGTTGTGATGGATAATTATAATCAGCGTGAACTACATTGGACTATATTGCTTGTCTTAAGTTCAACTACAAACTACATTTCATCATTACTCTTAAGCTCATTTAATGCCAAACATCAAATTGAAGTATCGTTATTTCATATTATAATCTATTATAATTTAAGCTTTCATTCTGTCATGATTCTGTTTAGGGTAAACTTGTGTAAACCAACTAGTTAATGATTATAACACACTCACCGTGAAACCAATGCGGCATAAGCTATAGATGCAGTTTCTGAACCAGCGACATCTACTGAATGAGAAGAAGAAGACTGAACCAAACTTGTTTTCTCACTAGATGACTCTTTCTGTTAGTTGCACAGATCAGATGTAAATATTAGAGAACAAGAATGTGAAAAATAAAACAAGTCAATTTTCTTTATTTAGTCATTCACTTATTTAATCACAATAACTAAAAATTGCGCATCACACTTGATTAGTTTTAAAATGAATAACTTTAAAACAATAAGAGATCCTAAACTATATCAGATTACAATAATCTGCAGATATAAATAACGAGCGATCAAGTTTACTTGTTAAAAAATTTCACAACAGTTTTAAAAATTTAAATTTACTTATAGACGATCTATTTTTCTTACAGTTAAAAACTTTAACTAAATCTAAATCAAAAAGTAAACACTAAAGAGCTAAAATAAATGATAAAAATCTTTTTAACAACACGGCTGTAATAATCAGACCATCCGCATTGAAATAGTAAGATCCATTTCACTATACGTAATTTAATTAGTCATTCGAACAACTATCAAGAAATGATATCAAAATTAATACAACACGCTTAACTAACCTGAGTATCTGTTGGTTGTTGAAGCTGTTGTTGCAACACAGTGTAATGTTGTTGCAACATAATGTACTGTTGGTATAACAACTGATATTGTTGATGAATATGAACTAACTCGCTTTCTCTCTGCGATAAAGTTGCACTGACAGAATCAAACCGGACAGCCATATCATCTCTCTCTCTTGTCAAATCTGCAACCTAAAAATAAAGACAAAAATAGAAAATTTGATCATTTCAATGCCATAAAGAAATAAAAAAAAGTACAGATAAAATTACCTTTAACTAAGCTATAATTTAATATAAAGTAATGTCAAATCTGCAACCTAGCAATAATGCAAAACTGGAAAAAACAGAAAATATGATCATTTCAATTTCATAAAGTAGTAAAAACAGTACAGATACTTTAATGTTTAACTAAGCTATAATTTAATTCCAAATAATGACTAGATCATTTATCAAAAATTCATACATATTAATAAATCGAGCTTTGATCAGATTTTATAAACAAGTTCCTTTTAAAATAGTCTTCGAGTTCATTTTCAGATGATTAAATAAACGTAAAATCTTTTATCAATTGAAAAAAAAAAATCATCTTGACCAAAATAACCTGTATTTCAAGTTGTTGCGATGAAGAAGACTTGATCTCAGTTTGACCTCTTGATGTCGTCTGTTTAGTTTCATGTCTGGAATGTACTCTGGGAGAATCTTCATCATCATCAGCTGCCACACTGGCACTTCCCAGTCGCCTCTCTTGTACTTTTCTTACACTCTGTACACTAGTGGACTGTTCTTGCTACAAGCAGTATTTCAAAAAGATATTTTCTTGTATCATCACATAATTTCTGCTTAACAAAGTTTCCAATGTATAACAAAGTGATTAATATGAGGCTATTGTCTGGCCACTCTCAATAATTTCAGATCTTATTATTCAGTAACTGCTAATTTATCTTAAAGATTGTAATTGTCAACTAATCAATGTAAATTCTATATTATCTTTTGTAGAAGTAATAAAGAAAACTTATTTATATCAATTAAATTGTTACTAATATTGATAGAAAATTGTAGTCGTAAACTAACAATACTTCAAGCCAATTTATTCCATATTAGAAACAAAATACTAGAATAAAATTCAAGCGTAATTACAATATCTTTCACTGCAGTCTGATCCAGGGGGGCTGCAGTTTTCATTAACTCTACATCAAAGCGAAGTTTCTTAATGTCCCCAAGTAGCTCAGTATTTTCATTCTGATATCTTTTCACTTGAGCATAGAGGTCTTCGGATTGTCTAATTAGTGTACCGTTATCCTGATAAATTATATCATTTATTTATCATTACAGCTAAGATAATTTTACATAAAGTGCCCAATAATGCAAATTATAATGTATAATAAAACAATTAATAAAAGTTACAAAGTCTCCAGTAAGAATGTATGGATTATATATATTGCATAGTATTATTTACTGATCTTATTATTTATTATCAATACTATGTCAAGTCGTTATTAAATCATAATAGAGTCTTATTAATTAATTAGCATACCGCACTCAAAAGATCATGATATCAAAAATTAACATTATATACAAAACGTACAAACTCTTACCTGTAGAACTTTCTCATATCTTTCAATCAACCCGGCGTGCTCCGCCTCCACCCCCCCGCACTCCCTCACTCTCTCTTCCATCTCTCCCACCTTCCTCTTTAACTCCACATTCTCTGACTCCATATTAAACAACCTACTCTGAGTCTCCTCCATCTCTTCCTCCATCTCGCTAAACTCCTGCACTTTCCAGCTCAATCCATCCACTTTTTCCGCTAAAGCCACATTCTCTGCCCTTAGTTGTTCAAGTTCCGCTTCTAAAGTCCGTTTCAACATCACCAGATTCTGATTTTCCACCTCCAGAGCTTGCTTCGCAACACTTCGTTCCAATTCCGCTGCCGCGATATTTTTATCTTTTTCTCCATCATCGTTTGTTCTTTCTTTCAATGCTTGTTCTAACTGGCTGTTTCTCTCTGTAAGCTGGTCAATAAGATGTTGATAATGGTCGATATCCGACGCTAACATATCATACTGCGCTTGCGACGTCTCTCGAATTCTTGCGACATCGGAATCATTTGAAGATCTTTCCGTGCGAAGTTCAACTAACTCGAGATTCTTCTTCTCCAGATCTTCTGTAAGATTCAAAATCTCTGCGGTATTTTTTGTCTTCAGAGATTCTAACTCCACAGCAAGGCGCGATATTTCTTTTGACGATGCGACTTTGCGTTCTTCCTCTCGTTCTAATCTCTCCAGTAAACGCGATACCTCTAACTGGAGCTCTTCCGTGCTTCCTTGAAGCTCACTTTCCACTATTTCAAAACGTTTCCGCTCTCCGTCCATCTGACGGAATAAATCTTGTATCCCAGCTTCCGCCTTGGTAGCTCTCTCGTGAAGTCGAGATGCTTCCGCTTCAAAACGATGTCTATCACTTTCCGAACGTTGTCTAAAATCTTCTTCGGTATTTCTCAATCGTTCTTCCAGTTGTAATTTCTCATCGGAGAGGTTTTGTATTTTCGAAACGAGGTCGTCATGTTCCGCTTGGAAATTTGCCAACTTTTCCACAAGGGAATTTCTTTCCAGGGATATTTTTGCTTTTTCTTCCCTTTCAGATGCAGAGTTGGAAAGTAAGGTTTCCATTTCAATGCGCATTTCGTTGAGAATTACGTCTCTTTCTTTTTCAACTGTGGAAGTTTTCTCTTCGGTTAATTGGACGATGAGATTGTCTTTTTCAGAAGTAACGAGGTTTAGATTTGTCCTGACTTCGTGAATGATGGAATTTAGTTTTTCAGTTTCCTGGAAGAAAATAATGTTACAATTAATCGTTATTTTCAGTACAGTGTCTTAACTTTCTAATTAAATTCTATTGATCAATACTGATTTCTTTAATAATATCACAATAAATTTTATTTCAATACGAACTATTAATAACATATAGTTATTTAACGTATGAACATAATCATATAATATTTAGTTTCAATTTTAATACCAAATAGTCTGAAAATGTCATCAAAAAGCAAATTTCAACTTTTAATGTTGCAAAATAATGTTTTAATTTACAATTTGTAACGTATCGAAATAATTTTCTGGTTTACTATTAAAGAAGTTAATTTTAATATAAAATATTTGCATGCAAAATTTAACCGCAAAGAAAATTTAATTTTCGAAAAGAAAAATTTAACCAAAATTTTATAGTAAAGTCTAATTTGTTTGACTACTAAATACATTAAAAGTTACCACCTTAAAAAATATAAATGTAATAAAAATATCTAAAATTACTACATAATTTTACACTGTATAATAAAGCATTTACTAAATATTTAATCTTTAATTACTCGGTATCTTACATTATCACTCTCCTCTCTAACTCTTTCCAGTTCTACTGACAATCTCTCCACCTCTGCAGTCAACCTTTTCTCCCTCTCCCTAGCCTCCCCACACACCCTCTCCTTTTCCTCCTCCAACGCCCCCCTACTCTCTTCCATCCCTCGTAATAACTCCTTCAAACGACTCAACTCTTCCGTCATTCCTTCATGCAAACCGTTAATTTCCAATCTCAGGCTTTTCTCTATACTTTCAGCTTTCTCCAGATCTGCTTTCAAATCAGCCGTAATCTTTTCATAAGTTTGAAGTTCTTGGTCCTTTTGTGAAGCGATTTCTTTTACTGAAGTAAGCTCAAGAGACGATGCATTCAAAGCATCACGAAGTTCAGCTAATTCATGCACGTAACGACTTTGTTCCGTTGATTCTGTACTCTGCAACAACTGTAAGCTTTCATCTCTAACGCGTAACGTGGCTTCCAAACTTGCCACTGATTTCTTCAGCTCATCATTTTCCATCTGATAACTATGTATTTGCTCAGCAAAAATCTCAGTTTTTTCTAAATCGCGAGATTTAATCACCGACATCTCTTGAAAGAGTTCCCCAAGAGTGATCTCAAGAGCATCATCATGGGAGAGAGTCAATCCTACTTTCTCACCAATCAACGTACGCAAAGCTCGATCTTTTTTTACTAACGTTTCAGCGGTTTCCATAACTCGATGCATCTCTATATTCTGAACATCGTAATCACCACGTAGTGCTTGCAGTTCCGCTCCCTTTGCGTTAAATTCAACTTGTAATGCTTCAAAATTACTGCGTAAAGCATCATATGCTTGCTGAGAATGATCAAGCTCCTCAGAGAGTGTCACCACAGCTTCCTTTGCCCTGTCTCTCTGCTGGGCAGCTGCCTCAAACTCGCGCGCAGTGGCTGCAAGTGATGTCTCGAGATCGGATATAGATTCTTGCCTTTCTGATTTACTCGTGGTGAGTTCCACTCTGTGCTCTTCCAGTTGTCTCTCCGACAAAGTCCAACGCTGGGTAAGCTCCTCAAGTTCATTCGCCAAACGTTTGTTTTCTTCTCTTATAGATTCCAGTTCAGCGTTTCTCGCAAGTTCTTGGTGCTCTTGCTCTTCTTGCTGGTGAAGACTTCTCTCATGTGCTTCATGATCCGATGCTTTCTTATCTTCCTCTTGTTGGGATTTCATCTTCTTAATAACAGCAACGTATTTCTTCTCTTTAAGTTCTTTCTCAGCTAAATTCTCTCGAATATGATTCAGTTCTTCATTAACGCGGTTGATCTCTTCTCTTGCTTGTTTAAGCTCCTGATCCTTTGCACTAAGAACCTCTTCTAAACCTTTGCCAGAAGCAAGAGCAGCTCTTGTACTTTCAAGCTCTTCCGAAATACAAACAAGTGCAACCTCTTCTTCCTGGAGATTTTCTGAAAGCGAATCGATCTTACGATCTCGATCTAGAATCTTTTTCTCTGCTGCCTCAAGGCTTGCATGCAGTTCAGAGAAATTCACCTGAAATTCACAGAGATACTTCTTACACTCGGAGTAATTTCTTTCTGTTTCTACAAAAATCTGCTGAGAATTCAAAAGATTTCTTTGAGATTCCTCCAAATTGTTCTGTGACTCCAAAAGCGCTGCAGTCAATCTATCAATTTCATTCACTGATACTTCCGCTCCGGATCTCAAAACTTCCAATTCGGAATTTAACGGCCCCCACTTTTCCGCTTCCGTTGAACTAAGCATATGAATCTTTCCCTCAAGTGAACCCACGTTATCTCTTAGTGAACACACAAGCTGATCCTTCTCTGAAACCTCTCTTTCCAGTCGACTAAGAGACTCCTGAAGATGCTCGTATCTTGCAGAAGACACTCCCAACTCGGACATTAATCTCTGAATCTGCTCGTGACCTCCGTCCACTTGTGTCTGGAGATCGCGTAGTTGAGCTTTCGATGATTCTCTCTCATCAGCCGCTTGCTTTTCAATGTTCAAACATTTCTCCACTGCTACTTCATACTTCTCTTTGTGTTCTTGTTGCTCCAACATCGAGATCTGGCCAAGTTCCGCCACATGCTTTTCAAGCTGTTGTTTCTGTTCGGCTGATACTTGATTTAGATTCTGTATCTGGGATGCATGATCGCTGAGTAACGAATCCTTTTCATTTAGTTCCTTTCTCAAGGCTTCTAAATTCAATCTCTCCGATTCCATCGCAGCTGAAAGTTTCTGAACAATATCTTCTTTTGTTCCAATTGTGCCTTCAAGTTCAGAAATAATATCCGCTTTTCGTTTTGAATCAGACAATGCTTGTTCCAACTTAACCTCAATATCGTGCAATTTAAAATCTTTACTTTCTATAGCCGTAGTGTTTGAACTGGCGGAATCCTGCAGTGACGTAAATTTATGAACGATCTCATCGCGCTCAAAAACTGCATCTTGTAGTGCGCGTTCACTTATTGAAAGCTTTTCTAGATTTACCTTAATATCACTCTCTAACTTCTCACACTTTGCAACATACATCTTGATCTCATCTTCTTTCGAAATCGTAGAATCTTTACTTTTTTCTACCGCATTGAGAAGACGTGAATTTTCCTCAAGAGCTACAGCCAGTGATGAAGAAAGGCGTTCTTGTTCTGCTTCTTGTTTAAGCATTTCCGCAGTTTTTTTCTCGAGCTCTGATGAGTACTTTTCTTGCTCCGAGATTCTGGTGTTTTCTATTTCAAAAATCTGTCTGGCATGCGAATCAGTGAGTTGAAACACGCGATTCTCGAGAGATTGTACGGTTTGAAGTTTCTCATCATGAGAAATACGAAGCGTTTCGAGTTCTTGGGCTAGTTGTTCGATGTTTGACTGCATTTCAGCTTTTACACTAGATTCATGTTTGCGAACCTGAAGTAAGATACATATAAATATAATATTTAACAATCCTGTAATCAGATGTATATAAAATTATCTATAAAAAGTGATATCCCTTTCCAAGATAGTTGCCATTTTGAAAACAAAAATTGAATAAATAAAAATCAGTGATTTCAAACTATATACATTATTATTTAAAAAGAGTAAATTTGTAACCTTCATAAACTCGTTAATATTATTTTACTTCTGGTTCACAGAATGATGAAAATTAAACTAATTATTATAGTAATAGAATTTTTCTTCTATACTAAATATTAAGCCATTCTTGTTTTCAAAAAAAACACAGATCATCCAATGTTCATTAATATTATTCAAGCTGTAATAATTTAATATATTACACATATATTCTAAACATTATCAAATTTATATTATGATGCATATTAAATTTTAATTCTCTTTTTGTACATAAATCACACTATCCGAAAAAAAGTCAAACTATACAGACTAACCATTATAAAATATTGTTTCAACAAGTTCACTATTTGCAACCTGACATAAAGACATATAGCAAGACAAACCTCTTCTAGATCACTACTAAGTTGACTGACACTAGACTCAAGTATTTGATTTCTTTGCTGAAGAAGTTCCTTATCTTGATAAAGGCTGTTCAGTTGTCGTTGTAAATCAGTCATTTGTTGATTTAAATTCTCCAAACCTAAGAAATTATATTCTTAAATAAACTGTAGATTGGGACAGAGTCAACTGAGATATGTTGATTTCAATTCATGCAATATATTGACCATTTGTAACCAATGATAGTGGTAGTTTTAGTAAAATAAAAGAATGAAAAACATCCATTGTTGATACACGAGGAAAGCTTACAATAGTAATGGCTTTTTTGACGGGGTAGTTTGTTTCCAATCAAGCAATGACATCAATTAAATGTATTCATGTATTTCCTCCTAAATGAATACACACTTGATTGTATTTGACAACATCTTCAACATTTCAACACATCAACTACTACTTCACAAGACTTCTAGGTTCACAAACATCAATTTAGCAAACATTTCTACAATAAACCTCAATGCAATAAACACTCATTACGAGCCCACGCGAAGTTAAGCAACAAATAGATAACCTCTCTTAGAAAGAGTTTCTTCTAATTCCATAAGCTGCAGTTGAAGATTTCCCTTCTCTTCCTCTAACTCTGCAACGTGATTTCTTAATGTAACCACATCATCAGTTGATGAGGCAGTCTGTAAAAATAAACAAACAGAATAAAGCATTGCAGATAAAGTCAGTTTAGCAAAAGTTAAAAAAATCTCGAGACATGTCCCAAAAGCTGCCACTGCATTCCCCCGCTGCAATGCCAAAACAAGAAATTGCTTCAGGAGAGAGGTGAACATTGGATCTCCTGAGACGATAGAGATCCGTCTGCTCAACTTATTCACAAAAGCGAGACCCAACATGCCCCAAGAACCCAGTGTCTCCACCCCTGTGAAAAGAAACTCGTGAAAAGTAATAAATGCAACGTAACTGAACATCTTTTTAATACACTAAAACAAAACACTAAAATTAAAATAAAACCTTTTTCAATTCTTCCAGTTCACTCTCCAGCGCCTTAATCTTCGACCCTGCGAGTGACTTGAACTTAATCAATCTGGCATCTGGTCCCCCGTCCCCCTCCATCTTTCCTTTCAACTGCCGGATCTCTTCATCTCTCTCAGCCAGAAGTGCTTCTAGTCTGCCTTCCTGCCCTCTCATCGCTGCCAGGCTGTCTCTCTCTGTGGCTACAGCTCGCAGCTGCTGGGCCTGTTCAGCCAGCAGCTGCTCCAGCTGGCTTTTTTCCGTGTCAAACTGCTGTAGCTGGTGAGATGACTCCAGTTTTAGCTGCTCCATCAGCCTTATCTTTATAAAACAATATTTAATATTTAACGAATTTACCTCACATAATGCAGTGCATTTGGATCATGGACATATTTCATGAATTGAGAAATTTAGCGACGAGTAAAAGCTTTACATTAAAATAGTCAAATAACTACCTTGAGATTGTCAGAGAAAGTGTCTATAGCTGACTGATAATTGGATAATGTTTCACACAATTACTTGTAACTTAATATCGTATCAGAATAAAAAATAATTCAGTTGTAAATACATACTGAATCGCAAAACAGAAATAAACACTAATCTTAAAATTTAAACTAACTTACTTCACACACAATATCAGAATAAAACCAATTTCCAACTTATAACAAAATTTCGTTAACATTAACCACTTTACACTAGATTACATGAATTCTCTCAGTTAATGCAACTAACCGAATTAAATCTACATTAATTAAACTAAAAATTTTTTTATATTCAGATAAATTTTAAATCATTTCTTAAAATAAACATTTTTTTCTCTAACTTTTTCAGCGATATCTTCCGCTAGATTTCGTTCCGCTTCAGCGCTCCCAGCCCCCCCTCCGCTCTGCTTCACTGCCTCCCTAAGAATAGCCACTGCTTGATCTCGTGCTCTAATCACTTCCTCTTTCTCGGCAACGAGTTCCTGAATGTCAATGACCTTTTTTTCCTTTTCCAAAACTTCGTTTGTAAGATCGAGGATCCGTTGGTCCTTGTAAGTCAACTGAGTGACCATTTCATCAAGGCGAGTCTACATACGTAGAAAATACTACATGTAAACTAAGTTTTTACTTCAACTTACATTTCCTGTTCATTTAAAACAACGAAATAACTTAACAGATACACGTTTGAAAGTGTAAATAGTTTGGTTAATACTTTATAAATATTTTTGAAATATGCTAAATTGTATCTAATATTCATTTGAACTTACAGAGTAATGATTGATCAATTTGCGATTATTTTTAATAAAACCAAAGAATATTCGTCACACATATAAAAAATCTAAGAGACAAATATAAAAACACAAGAAAACATCAAAATCATGATACCTCAATTTGCCTGCGAGTTACTTCATTGGCCCCACCACCCCCCTCTACCAACTGTCCCTGCAGCCTCTCTACCACCCCTCCCTGTTCTGCCAACTCCCTCTTCAACCCCTCCACTATCCCCTCCACTTCCCCCAACCGACCTTTCGTCGTCTCAACAACTAGGTCGCGTTCCTCTATGACCTTTGACCTGGCCTCAATTTCCTTACGTAGCTGCTCGATCTGGCGATCTTTATCCGCGAGCTTGCGGTCTTTATCCTGTAGACGTTTTCTGAGAACAAGTGACTTGGCTCGGGCTGTTTGGTCAGTGATGCTAGAGGAGGCCTCTGAGGCAATGGTACTGGCCTGACTTTCATCTGACCCCACGGAGGCCTGAGGGGCGCGAGAAAATTCAATTGTTAAAAAATTCCAGTTTTAAAAAATTCAAGTGTTAAAAAAAAAACTGGCAAATGAATAATTAATTTACAAGTGAGATTGTTTAGAAATTAAATTGTTGGTGTCATTACTAGTTGTAGATAATATTTACGGAGGTAATGTAGTTTTTCAGATGTTACTCAACCATGAATTAAGACAAAATATACAAAGTTAATAGTAAATTAAAATCTACAAAGCAATATTATTCACTATCTTTTCTACTGTTGCTCAATATTCTGGTTAAATTATAAATCAATCACAATCATTATGACTAGTATTCACTAACATTGACTACAGAACAGACATACTACATGACTATCTGTTATGACTAATATGTTCTAAATCAATCGCAATGTGAGATATCAAGTAGAATATTCCAAAATTTACTCGCATTAAAAATGAGCAATTTATCCTTGTACTACTGTAAAATTGAGTTGACATAATAATTTGACAAACCCTTTCTATAGATTCTGACATAGACTTCTGAGCTTGTTCCGCCTGTGCGCTCAGACTCGCTATCTTAGACTTGGTCTGCAGACGAAACTTGGAAAAATCTGCACTTACTTTCTGCGAAAAAAGACCAATAGTAATATTAAAAATATCAGTACATAAAAGTCAGCTAAATACTCTTTCCTCAGTTTTACTGTAATGATAATACAAAGGTAAACTAACAGATTATCTCTAATGGAATATAAAATCAACAAGCTATCTAAAAGACAACATACTTTCAGTTCATTGTCGCGCGCAGTTAGAGTTTTCTCTCCTTCTCTTATCATTTCTTTCAGTTGCAGAATCATTCTCTCTTGCTCCATCTGCTGCAGTTGAGCATCAGTCACATCATCACGACTTGATACGGGACTTGATCCAGCAGCTTCCAAAGCAGATGCTTGCTCTTCATCCTGCAACAATTGATCAATTAATCAATCAATCATTCAATCAGTCAATCAATCAATCAGTCAATAAATCAATCAATCAATATATAACTATATAAATATGTAGATAATCGCGAACCTTTAGACGATTTAACGAACTCGGATCAAGATTTTTAGGAAATATCGGATCTGATATTTTTTGTTTTGTTATCATTCTTGTTATTTGAATATCACCAATGGTGCTGGTACTATGTACCCTGAAACTTTCACAGTCATTTTTTGCGTAGAAACAATCATGCATACTGTAAGTATGCGCACTATGATTTAGCTAATACAGTATCTTTCTAGCAACTGGCAGGCAGGAAGTTCAGATCTTGTCAGGGTACAAAAAAATTAATTTGAATAATTTCACAATGAAACAAAGAATCATCACAACTTTTACTTTTGCATGTAAAAGGTTATCACAAATTTTATACAGGAAAATATTACAACAGTGTGCCATCAAAATGATCTGCCGATCTACTAAGCATTTAATAAAATCATGTCAGTTAATAATGCATACAGTTAGAAATTATCCGATAAAACAAAGAGTTGAAAATAAACGTTTGGTTTAATGCGTACCTCTCCAGTAACTAAAGCTGTCAAGTTCGACAACTTTCCCCACATTTTTCAAATCTATAACAAAAACAGAAGAGCCTCTATATGAACCAAATTATAAAATATAATTTTTTTTAATTAATGATGAAATAAAATACCACAGAATGACAAATAATTTGTAAAAAATTATAAAGATCTGTTCAATTTATACGATACACTTCAAATTTTGCACAGTTTGCCCATTTAATCTCAGATGACAGACCCTTAAGCTAGATATTTACGTCGTGGATTATTTCTGACGTAAATATCTAATCAAAACGACGTAAAACAAAATTAACTCATTACATTCTACATTTTATAATAACTTTCTTTTAACATATGTATAAAAGGAAAACAAATTTTTAAACTCACCTAAAAAAACAATTACACCCAACAATCCAAATTAATCCCAACACTGCAAAGATTAATTATTAAATCAATTCAATTTATTTCAAAACGAACGAAAATTCTTTATTTACATTTTATTGTTTTTATTTACTTTTATTGTTTTATTTACGTTTAGAAATCTGCGTGGCACTTCCCGTAAGTCAAAAACGAAATTTCAGTTTTGCTTCATGCATACAAATACTGTGGGCCAGTGACCCTTAAATTTAAATTTGGATTTGTGTTAGGGTTGGATTAAAGTTAGGGTTAGTGCTAGGATTAGGGTTAAGATTTGAGTTAGGTAGGGTTACGATTATCACATTTTATTGGCTGGGCCGTTTTGTGAGGTAAATGTATTCGGGCTGTTTTGTCGGGGCATCCTGGGCTGTTTGACCCTTAATTAGGAGGTGTCGTTGGTTTGGTGGCCCCCATATATGGCGCCATGAAAATGCAAAATTTATTTTATTTTATAATCCGGACAAGAGGCACAAAATAATTGATCCATAGCAAATGGCGAAATTTAGTAATGTTGATCTCATGTCAGACTCTGATCAAATTACTTATAAATTCAGGAGCAATTAAGTTCTTTGGTTTGAAGATACTGATAGTGGTATTAGATTTTGATATCCACAACTAGAGTTTGTACATTCCGCTTAAAGAACAGAATTTTTGGTCTAGAACCAGTTATTACATTTTTATGAATTTTCTATGCAATATACGGATGAAATATTTCAGTAAAGTTTTCTGTGAAAAATTCAAACGCTATTAATAGTAGCCTCAACTAGCATTTAAAAGCAACGAACTGACATCAACGTATACAATTTCAAGGACTTCACCACAGGTCAAGTCCAAGTACTAGCGTCGATGTTGTTCACTTTTGTACAAAATTGTTACATCAAATGATATCAAATATCAATGAATACGCGGTACCAGTTATTATCTATTTTTTCTCTTATTAATTACGATTATTTTCGCTTATATCCTATTTACGCAAGTGTATAAAAACAAACGCAGAATATGACGACGATGTATCGATTTACTGAAACAAGATTTTTTCAGTATATAACAAAGCTTAAACAGCATAATGAAATCAGTACATCGGTATACATTAATACCAACAATATCTTTAAATATTTTTTTAAAATAGTTTATATAATAATAAAATCATATACCACTATAATAATTATAAGTCTATAATATATATAAATAACAATTTAATACCATAATTTTTAAAGTCTTTTTCTTAACTTTAATAATATACTATATAAATTAATATAATATAAATTAATATAACAAACATATAGTTTATAGTTATTAAAATATAAGCGATTTAATTTAAATTTTAAATTATTTTTCACTCCATCTAGAAGCTCGTGCATTGTGGTCACAGTAAATTATAGAAGTTCAGATTAGCTCAATGGAAGATTCCAGCTACAACATCACAAAAGCAAATAAATATGTTAAATTATCTATAACATAAAAAAGGAAATATATATTAAATTGTATATATAACATAAGTGAGTGTCTGTTAACATCTAACACTAATATCTTGAGAGGCAGATAAGCTTGTTATGGAAATAACTAATGCAACTACAGAAGTTAGTATATTAACAGTGCTGATCCCAGACAATCTCATTATAACTCGCTGCAATAAGAATGATATGTTATACTGTTATACAGTTATGCTATAAATTCATATTTGTGTATGAGAATAAGAATTTAAAGAACAACAGACTAAGAGAAAGAGAGGTAGCATATTGTTGTAAAATAAGAAGTGAGAAAGAATCATATCTGAAAGAAAGAAAATAACAAAGAATCAAAAGAATGAAGAAATTATTTGAATTGCGTTTATAACAGACCTTGCAGGTTGAAATATCACTTTCATCTCTCGCTGTGATCATTGTGCTATTGCTTTCTGGTTTACCACTTTCTTGTACAGCCACTACTGAAGGAGTACCTTAAACAATAATATGATAATTATTAAAAATTTCACAGTGCATATATACACTGTTGAATAATTATATGAAAACTGTAAACTAACTGTTTTCATGAAATTAGTTTTTGGAATGTGATTTAACTAATACAGTAAAATTATATTCCAAAAACTATAAAATATAATACTCTGCCATATATCTGAAAATATATAGTTTCCACAAATATACACTTTCCCAAGACACTTTTTAACTTATTGGTTTTTTAATTGTTTCAGCATTTGTCAGCATTTTTATTTGCCATGTATGTTCAAGCTTTTAATCTTCTGTATATTGTATATAATTCACTGTATATAGAACTATTGTATAATTTATATTGCTATTGCTAACTATAACGATTAATTAATTTATCAAGTAATTACTTCTATTTCACATATCTATTTAATTGTATTTGAATTCCATATCAACTTATTTATTTATTGTTTGAATTTTTTCTTTTTTAATTTGCACACTAATTGTCTGCATCATTGTTTGTTTATATTATTATTAAATCTGAAAATGAAAAATAAAAACAAATCCGTATTCTCAACATAAGGACAAAAAACACGAAAATGAAAATGCGAAAAGATGCAAACAACTGAGTTACGCAAAGAATAACCTGGATTTCTTAGCAGATTCGCTGCATCAGAAGCCTCCTTTAGTCCCTGACCGTCAGCTTTTTGATACCACTTTATGGCTAGCTCCTTGTCCATCGGAAAACCTAAACAGACCCGATTCAGACCAATTTAAAGGCTTTTGTTAGGTGGTATTTATAATCGTTATTGGAACAATTACAAATCTAACAAATACTCTGTAACATATTATCAGATCTAACAATTGAATATAAAATGTAATAACATTATTATCAGCATTGAAAACCATATATTGAAATAAACTATTAAATCAGAGAATAATACATCACAGTGCTGTAAACGAGAAGGTGCTGTCATATTAACTTGCAAGAGGAGCCCAACGAATCTCTGAATAGATATTATTTATTGATATACAATTACTAATGAACCAAGTTGGAAATAAAAATTACTACAACCAGAATTGTACTAGATTATAACATTGATACACTTTTAACTGACATTGCCCTAAACACGATTAACACTTAGTCCTTCTGTTTGAAATCCAACTGAAACAATATCCTAATAAAAATTGGATCATATCAGAAACAAACTATTTAATACCTCCAATGCCATACATATAAAAATCTGCCAGATTAGACTGTGCTTCCGCATGGCCAGCATTGGCAGCTTCAGTATATAAATGTACAGCTTTATTGATATCCTGAGTTATGCCTTTACCGCATTCATAGCAAATAGCAAGATTGAATATTGAAGGAAGGTACTAAAAATAAACAAAAAATAGATTCAGAAATTCAATTATGAAGTGGGAATGAATAATAATGAACACTTTGAAGATGAAACTTTAAGAATACATTAACACATATATAAAGTTATCAAATATATGCTTTCGTAATTAATGACATTGTGACCGGAAACTTGTTAACCAATCAGAAGTAAAAGAGGTTAAGATATACAACGTTGATTACTGTCAGAGTAAAAAATCGTACTTTTTGATCGGCTGCCAACTGAAACCAGTAAACAATCTTAGCTTCAAGCCCATTTTCATTGTACCATATTGCCAAACTATTCTGAGCTGAAAGAAAGCAAGTTCTGAAGGATATCATATCATATTCAATTATTCAGAGGCTTGACAAATGTGTGTATATTTACATTCAGTTAAGAATTCATCTGATAAAAAAGATTTTGAAAGATGTACAAATGATAAAATTTATATACCAAAAAATGGCTTGATAAAATAGATTTTTAATGATCAATAAGTTGCTCAATTAGGAACAAATTTTAAATAACATCAAATGATTTAATAAAAAATTATAGTATGTGAACAGAGACTCAAAAGACTAACAAGAAATTTAATTGAACTTAATTTTCCTTTTAATAACATCAAATAGTTTATTTTAAAATTCATAACACAATTTAATGCAAATTAATGTAACTTTATAACTTTGTGACAGAATATTTAAACTAATAATACCTTCCTTAAGTCCAAGTTTTGCTGACAGTTCGAGATAATTGCGACCATTTTCAATACTATATTTAGACTCTTGACTGACCAAAAGCTTAGATAATATCAAATTAGACAAATTATAAAGTGCCTTGCAATGTTTGCCATTTGAGGCTTTAAGGTAATTTTCTGCAGCCTGAAATATAAATACGCAACAATGATAAAAAAATTATCTTGAATTCAATAAAAATGTTTCGAATTGTAGTTTAATTGACAGAATTGTAATTGCCACGAGAGAGTAATTTACATGGAGCTCATTTAACAATAAATATTTCACTGGATCAATTGAAAGGTGTGTTATTTGAAACACATAATGATGGTCATTACTACAAAAAATATTTATTCAGCTTAATAAAAACAAGTATAGTAAAGCACATTATAAAGATTCTATATAGCATAAACTACGGTATAATGGATATGTAGCATATAACAATATATTGGAGCATCTAAATATAAAAAATATAAATTATAAAAAACATCCATAAGTAATTCAAGAATTCAAGATGATTGGTTTGTCAATAGTACTGAAACAAATGTTTTTGTAAATGATAACACCTAAAAATTTAAGCAATAGCATTAAAAATTACCCTCTGACACGAAAAGTCAAATGATAATATTCTGAAAGATCATTATTATAGGTATCCAAAAAATAGAATGTAAACTGACAAAGAAATCAATGTTATAAATACAAAAAATATAAATATTAATCAGATGAAGCCACAAAAATATAAAACAATTACCTTTGATATATTTATTTTCACGCCTCTTCCATGTTCATAACATAATCCAATATTATAATAGGAAGTAAAATAATTATAGCATTTAGCAGCTATTTTCCAATGGAGCATAGCATTTATATAATTTTCCTGAAGTGCAAAATCCATTCCTTTCATATTCATAACTACACCATTGATAAGATCATTTACATCTGCAGATTCGTCCTCATCAGGCTGTGAGGTATGATCAACTGAACGCTAAACATACACATCATCAACAACTATTTAAATTTTATTATGAGAAATAAATACTTTACAGGCTACAGCTGAAATTAAGATCAAAATAACAATGAATAATCATAATAAAAATTATACTAAAAAATTATTTACTGGAAAAAAAGAACTCTATTAGTAGTATTACCGTAATAGTAGAAACCTTTATTAATTTTATAAAATAAAGAGATCAACTAGTAATATCAAGATTTTAGTTTTCTAAAATAGAATCTAGGACCATTTGGTCCTCAAGCTGTAAGGCCAATGGCAAAGCGTTTACGCTGCAAAACTATGATTTTAGTTGCAAGGCCAAGGATTTGGGAAAACAGTTCACAAAATGACTATCATTGGTCCTTAAGGACAGGTCAAGGACTAACGTCACTGATAAACAGCCTGGATTCCGGCTATTACAATATATACAATGATTATGAAGATTTTCTAAAAGAATGCACTTGTACTTACAGAACTACCAGAATCAGAGGAAGATTTAGAAGAATCACTAATATCATCTGGACAAAACAAACGACGCTGATTTCCTACTTCTGTAACTATCTTCTTAATATCTTGCTGATCATCAGATCTATAAAATATGTTTAATAGATCCATATCTTCCATTTAAATAGATAATTAATTCCAGAATAATTTCGTCTTCACTTAAAAACTACAAATAAACAATAATTTGCGTAATCACGATAAATTAACATATGTGCAAATTTTTGACATAACATTAATCATCACGACTTCATGACAACGTTAGATAATTTCATCACACAAAAACTATCATCAATATAAGAGACGTCGCTTAATCAATCATAATAAATTAATAACCTTCCCCCCATTCAATCAGTTGTTTATCCTAAATCTTATTCATTTATGACCAATACGATTAGTCAGAAATTGCCCTTTGATTGGATTGGATTTTTTTTACAATGATGACAGAATTAAGTCTGCATAATGTAAATTGATACATTTATACTTATATGATATTATGATTAAATAAGACAAAAATCGCTAATATTTAACCAATCATACAAATATATTAGATGTATGCGTTCCATAATTAATATACAACGTAAAAGATTTTTATAGGACATTATGACTACTTGTTCATTCCTCTCTTTGGCTAATAGAAAACTGAGAAAAAGTTATACGTTGCTACATAAAAACTAACGTCTGACTTAAAGATAACGACTTGTTAAACATTTAATTATTTATTTAAGTATATTATAAAAGCTTCTGTCGCTTATAATTGGCTAATATCTATAACACAGCGTCTATTTCATATAAGACTTAATCTACAGGGTGCGCAAAAAAATAAACCCCTAGCGACTTTGCGATAACTAAGCCAAAAATAAATATTTTTTCTCTCAATTTTGTTAGTTTGT
>JAQIXG010001931.1:0-19473 GCA_034700105.1 Oconnorella tubifera | reverse complement strand
TTTAATTAAATTCATTAGCTTCATTATTCAACTTTTTGAGACGACCCCTATAGACGAACACAGCGCTACGTTACTAAGAAATTAATTCACTATTAAATTGTACGGGGAACCTATCCACATGTAACAAAGAATAATCTTATAAAAAATGAAAATTTTACGCAATAAAGTGTTGTTTATAAAAGTTTTTTTTACAAAAGTTATTAAATACAACTTTTTATGCTACACAATATTATTATTATTATAGCCATGTATAGCAGTGATTGAATGTAGATTAATAAAATCATATTATAAGTTTAATATCGACTGACAGAAAGCAATAGGCTTAACACGCAGCCAATTGGCTGTTGAAACAACTGACCAACAGGGTATCATTACGTTATTTTAAAATTTGTATATTTAAATTTTCTGAAACTTTATTTAATTTTGTCCATATGCAGGAAGTTCAAATCACTCCTGTGTTTTGAACCTCTGTTCAATTATTATCAGGCTCTAAATCTAATTCTAACACAGGGGGGTGGGAGTGTTCTGAAACCAAGTTCAAACATGGGAGGGTGTCTTACTGTCAAAGTAAGTGTCAAAATTAAAGTAGTTTTGAATCTATTGCATCAGGTGAGACTTAAACCTGCAACCCTCTGAATGGTAGAGGAATGCTCTAATCACTGAGCCAGTACGATAAGTACTACGTATGCACATATAATTTCCATATTGTATTTTATATACTGCATTAAGGTTAACTTTTAACGCACATTTTTAATATGATTTTCTAATGTTATTAGTACTTTGTAATGTTATTAGTTATTAGTATTATTACACACTACTTTCTGTTTTATAATTTAAACTAAGGCACACACTCTGCTCAGAAGTTTCTGATTGTTGAACATTTAGTATGTCTATGGAATTGGCTTCTGGTAACATTTCTATATTTAGTCTCTCTGTAGAACTCGGCTCTGGTGACATTTCTATATTTAGTCTCGTTAGAAAACGAGTCATAGGCGAGGCAGTACCTAGAATAAAAAATAAATAAAAATAGATAAATATTTAAATCATTTAATGAAAGAGCTAGTGATGAAGTAGTTAGAGTGCATGCCTTAGAAGTAAAAGACTCGAGTTCAATGTAATAATATCTAGCTAACTTGCTGCACCATTTACTAATGTGTTTTAATACAATAGCTACATCTTCAATGTTGTTCATATATTTATAGGGTTATCTACAATTTCAGCTTTGTCTTTGATACAATGAATGAATTATATGAAGTATGTAACTTTTAATATATGTATAACTTTTTATGAAATAAAAGAACTAATATGAAATAAAAGATCTATTTAAATTATGACAAAATTATATGGTATTTTGCTGTTTTCATCTTTGTTGTAATTTCAACGACTTTACTAACATGCAAACTGATTTATCGCCGTTTGTGAAGATTGTGTATTTACTGCTGAATATTGCATGAGTAGAAAAACTACTTAGAACACTGTGCAATAAATAATTTCTTTCTAGGAATGAAGAGCAAGCAAATTTAAACATTGAACAGATTTTATTGCCAAAAACAACTGAGAAATATATTAAACCAAGTTTAAAACCAATCCAAAGATGGGACCTAGTCCTTTTAAAATGGGAATCACCGAACTCGATTCTTTATAAAAAAAATTGACCTCGATTTGAACACGCAACCTTCCGATATTTAGTCGGAAGTCTTGTTTGATACTTTATCAATTACAAAGTGTATAGTGCTCCCGGTGAGGTACCATAGCAGAGCTTAAGCAAATTATGTATATTATATATTCACAAAAGAAACTGAGAAATGTAGAATAATTATAACTATTATAAAGAAGAAATGTAGATAATGAAATACGTACTATCAGTGTTTGTGATGACTTGTGAACAAGAAGCAGACGACTTGCTCGTAATCAATGAAGATGCAGGTACAGGCATTAATGTGTCACAAGTTTGCAACCAGTGCTCTAATAATAGTAATTTTGTTTTTCACAAATAGATCATTTAACTTACAAGACAAAGAGTCAAAATTATATAACACCAACATTCAATAGAATTTCTTAATTGTCAAATTATATTGATATATTGATACATTACTAATATATTTCTAATACAGAATATATACATTACTTAATATATAAAAATATGAATTACACAAGTTTTTATTTATTAAAAATACTACATTCAATTACTACATAGTCTACATGACATATACAAAATGTTTATATTATATTAAACATTATAATAATGTATAACTATAATAAATATATATGTTATATTTTTTATGGATATTATTTTCACAGTAAGTTTTTTCTTATATTCTTCATCAAGACTCGTTAAGAGCAGTGGTTAAAGCGCTGGACTCAAACGCGACAAGTCCGGGTTTGAATGTCGGATATCTCACTGTTTCTCTAGCTAGCTGCACCCTTTAGTAAGACACTTAAATTAACAACTACGTCTAAGACATCATTCATATAATATAGTAATCCAGATACTAAACTTAACGTGAACTTACCTAAGTCACAAATTCGCTGTAAAACGCTACTCTGCCATTTATTCATGTCAGTTTTATTCTCTGCTCTAATGACGTATTTTGGACTCAGTTTATCATTTTCTGAGTTTTGATAAGAAATTGAAAAACTTTGTTCATCAGCCAAAGACAGAGTATCAACTGTGACATTCTGGAACAAACCAATGTAAAAAACACTTTGCCATTAATCTTGCAAGTTCATTAAAATAGTTTAGGCTGGAATAATACCAATATATTAATGGTTTTAAATTGATTAATGATTCAAGATAAAGTAACAAATGCCAGATTAAGCAGATAACCCATCAGTTTATAAGGCCTCAATAACAACTTATTTATTCATTAATTAAATTTGCTTATTTATTAAGCCGCAATAAGCAAACAAGGCATCATATCAGTATTGATAAATATTAAATAAACTAAAACATTACAAATGCGGTTAAAAGTAACAGAACAGAACATGAAGGAAGTACATTTAACCTTGAGACAAATGCTCAATAGAATAGAATCCGATTCATGCAGAGAACAATCAATTGAGTTGACATTCAAGCTGCACCAATACCTCATCTCTATACCAGTAGAACAATGCTAGAATAACATTGTAATGTCAACAGAAAAAATTAAACACTTTAATTAAAAATAAACAGATGTTGTTCAGAAACATTTGATTATAATACGAAATAAACAAAGCAATAAAAATATCGCAAAACATTCAATGACTAGAAATAAAACGCATAAAAACGATGCATTGTATCCATTCAGTTATTCCATTGCATCTACTGACAACCATGTTGTAAGAAACGCTAGACATTGATGATTTTGGTTCAAGCTAAATATGATTAGCAAAGGCATAGTACCCCGACAAAACGACCCTGAATACATTAATCCGACAAAATGGCCCCGTTAATAACCCTAACTCTAATCAACCCTAAACTTAACCCTAACCCTCTCACTAACCCAAACTTCAATCCTAACCCTAAACCATGTCCTAACTCAAACCCTGAAAATTAACAATCGGCACCGTTTTGTCGGGGCCCTTTTGACTCGTCAGGCACAAGACATATATGATGACCATGAGTAAATGAAATAGCGGGAGAAGATGCACTAAAAATGCATCAAAGAGAGCATAAAACGGTTTGTTTTCCTTTGTGCACTGCAATTAAAAAAAAAGATATTAAGTTTACCGTTATGTTCAGATATCCAGCAGTACTTGGATCAATGAGACACAGAGGTCTGACCGTCAGTCTACAGCAGTAATGTCCAAACAACGAAAGACCCCTCGGTGTCACTTCTACAATGGATCAATACAAGAATTCTGATCAAGTTTAAAGTAAAATTTAAGAAACGATAAGTGAACTGGTATATCGCAATAACTAGTCATAAGCAACCATGAAGGCGCATTAAGTAGCCATCAATTTAACTACTATATTAAGTGAGGTACTTAAATAAGATAGTAAGTACTTACTTTAAGTACCTTAAGCAAGGTTATCTTACTTAAAGTACTTAAAGGCGCATACTTATACGATACCCTTAGTGTGATACTTACTTAGCAAGGTGCGTATTAAGTACCCATTATATGAAGTACCGAGAAAAAGGGAGTGGTATATCCATGAATTATTGAAACTCAATAAAAACTTTTAAAAATACGTAAAGTGTTGAGTTTATTGCACGAAGCACTAAGTCATGATCCTTAGCAAATAAATGTTTGTAATATATATCAAAACTCTTTGGCAAAGCGATAAAACATCACACTCAAAGCTCACAGTTTCGAGGTTTGAGTGCCCTGAAGAGAATATTTCACTAACTTACTCCAACTTTTAGCAAAAAGATAAGATCACCAACTAAAGCATCATTCACAAACGATAATTCTGATCTTACACTTAAATTCATTCATTTATGCAAAAGTTTATAAGCTAACCTAAATGATTCATAGTGTAAGAATCAATCTGTCCACTAGCCTCTCTGAGGGTCAGTCTTGCAGTAGCGATACACTCAAACTTTGGACCACTGGTATATGTTTGAAAATGTAACACAACTGTTATCATAATATGAAGGCAGAATGATATAAGGACTTGAGTAAAACATTGAGTTCAAATCCCAGTTATTTTTTAAAATGATCATCATCTGCTGCAACTTTAAATATTTTCAACAGGTAAACAAAAATCAACAAAAAACTCTTGGTAAAATCATAAATTAAATTTTTAAATTTATTATATAAACATCCTATGAGCTTTTCTGATGATCAGTCTTGACTATTAATGAAACAGAAATCTGTGACAAGTTTTTACAAGGATTATAATTTATTCAACTTATAAGCATTGAGCAGGTGGGTAATAAAAATAATTATACATGGTGGGGCATAATTAAAGAAGCCAACTTTATTCTTTAATAACTATGGACTATTTAAAGCAATTTATTCCAAATTTTACACACATACTACAGCACCAATTCTACAACGTTCTGGCAATTTTTATGACATTCGACCACGAGGCTTCAAAGATACGAGTAATTTAAATTTGGTTACTAAAAATCATGTCAACCAAGCTGGCTAAAACGTTAGAATCATTATAACGTTGTTTCGCTTTTTGTGAAAAGACTCCGCCATTTAACGCAGTGATGTCATAATAACACACGCTCACTCGACGTGTTTACAGTATTATTGTTTACAAAATTGCTTTTACGGAGGAAGAGCAGTGGCGAAAACGACTGCTTGTTTGTGTTCGCGCAAATGGCACTCAGTTTGAAAACACAATTTGAACTGTCTCACAATGACCAGCGGTCGACCAGTAATCGTAATGAAACTTTGTGGTATTATTATCCTTGACAATAATTTGTAATGTACTCTTGATTTGTTTATCTGGTAGCTACTGGCAACACAATTATCACTGCAGAATAAACACCGCTAACGAAGTATTCACGGTCTAACGTTTTCGCCAGCTTGGTTGACGTGATTTTTCGTAACCAAATTTAAATTACTCGTATCTTTGAAGTCTCTTGGTCGAATGTCATAAAAATTGTCAGAACGTTGTAGAATTGGTGCTGAAGTGTGTGTGTAAAATTTGGAATAAATTGCTTTACATAATCCATAGTTATTAAAGAATAAAGTTGGCTCCTTTAATTATGCCCCACTGTGTATATGATAAAAGTTTCTGCCATCTGAAATAATCAGGCATAAAAATGAAATATTTAAACTACAATAACCTGCATCAAACTAAGTTCGGCTTCTGTAACAATTCGTCTACAGACTTTGGTCTGCGATATAGCATCTACCAATATTTGTTCTACAAACATTTGGTCGACCCTAACGGTCACCATAGTCCTAACCCTAACTTAAAACCTGCCCAGAACCTAAGCCTAATGTTGTCGCAGACCGAATATCGGTAGACCAAATGTAGGCAGACGTAGTGTCAGACTAAAAATCTATAGACGAATTATCGTGATACCAAAGTTAACAGGCTTTAAATAAATACATAACTTACATCGGTCTATCCTCCAGATGTTCCAGATTTTCATTCTGCAGTAAATCAAAGTTCAATATCTGATAACTCAGTTTTAAATAAATCAAAGTTTGACCAACGAAGCAAAGTATAATCATAATAAAATTTTAATTCACTTCAGACCAATTGATATAGGCACTTAGATATTTTTTATTCATTTGTATGAAAAGCTAAATCATACCAAGATATTATACCATATCGGCAAAATGACTTATGTTTAAACAGTGCGTTGCAGACGTATGGCAGCAGCCAGATCAACACACATAGCCACATAAGCACTTGGCCAAAAAAATCATGTGGTAGCATTTTGTATTACTTGATTATCATACATCCAGTATTAATATATCAAATACATCCAGTACTTTGATTATCTTAGTGACTTAAAATCTAAACTCTATGGACAGGAAATACACGATACTGAAAGTGCATCATAATCCTAATGATCCATGATTATAACCTTAATTTCATGGCATACCAATTATAGGTAGACCAAATGTAGGTAGATGTAGTGTTATAGACCATAGGTCAGTAGACCCAATTATTACAATACTACTTAGGTTTTCAAAAGTATATGAGCACCCAGTATATAAAAAAACACAGTAACAGTCTAGTTAATTCATGAAATAAATGATATAAAGCTACAAAATTCTTACAATTCCTGTCAACTTCTGACCAACAAGTAAAGAAACTCTGGTCATCTTTCTGGCAAACTTCTCATTATTTACATCAATTCCATCAAGCTGTCTATGAGAGTACACTTCAATCTCGCAGGAAAACTTGTCAGCGACATCTTGACTGTCAACAAAATAAGTTACGTTTAATGTCTGGATTACCATATTATATCAACAACGTCTCAAACGTAGCTGTCAATTTAAGTCTTACTAAAGAGTGTTGCGAATTAGCGAAAATAGTGAGCTATCCGGGGATTCGAACCTGGACCTGCCGGTCCGAGTCCAGTGCTCTACCCACTTCTCTAACAAACCTTGACAATATCATTTTAAACAGAGACTTACAACATGAACTGTTTTGATAAATATGTCAAAGATCTTGCATGTACAGTAGTGTTCACTGTTACATTATTAAACTATTTATTGATATTCAAATCTATTTATTTTATTTTGCAATTAATATTTTTGATCAGTGCCGTGATTAAAAAAGCCACTTAAATCAATGTAAATAAAAATAATACAAATCTATAATAGAATTAAGAGAATAGACTTACAAAGCAATGAGATCAGGAAAAGTAAGATCAACGCAATGTCTGTCAATATTATTTAAAAGCTCTGTGGCTTGGACTTCATTGCCAATTCTCAATAGACAAAACACTGCGTATCTGCGCTTGTCTAAAATATCATCATCATCACTGTAGATGTTATCATAATAACCATTACAGTCTTAACATAATAGATTTCACTCCAATGATCAATCTCAAGTTAAAATAAACTAGTCTTAAAACCAGCTAATATAGAAGAGATTTTAAAAGACAAAAAGTTGTTAAAGTAATATCATTTAGACACAATTAAGTTTACAATCGCGTTGACAAAATTCAATTAAATGCAGTTGCAATTAAATTGCAACTGCATTCTATGATTTAGTATAATATTGATATTTGTTTGCAAACTTAACTAACTAATACAATAATTTTTCTTTGAAAATGGGTAAATTTAATTTAATGTTCTATTGAATTTAATAATGAATGAGCAGCAGAAAAAATATTAAAAGTAAAATTAACTAAGTAAAATAGAATAGAACTATGTATCAATATCAAGAATATATATCTATATAAAATATGTCTCTTACGATGATTGACTCCGCGGTTCGTAAAATGATCTTTCCACAATAAAGGAATACGTATATCTATCAATGCAAAATAATAAATGAAATAAACAGTTACGTTTCATTATTTCTAAAATAATCGAGGAATAGTTTTAAATGTGGCAGAGATTTAGAGAGAAAACAATAATGCTAAGTTAATCAGACAGTAAAAGGACAAGCACAGATGTCTATATATTGTATATGCAGGTTTACGAATAGCAACATCAGTGACGCAGGCAAGCGGGGTGGGGGGGTTGTGGAGATTATAACCTCCCCCATTGGTGGTACAGCGGGTGCAGAAACCATCCACATTTCCATGTTTCCATGAAAGTTTTATGGAAACTGAGTTTCCCAAGACGCTTATTCATTTTTAATGTTTTAACATTTGTCAACCAAATTTTTATTTGCAATACTCGTTCAAACTATTAACATTCTGTATATTAACTTTTATATTGCTTTATTATGTGAAATTGCATTGCTATATTTGTCTAAATATAAAGACATATTAATAAATATGTATTTATATTTAAATATATATTTATTAATATAATATAACACAGATACATATCTTACTATAATATGAAGACGTATTTCTTAGTAATTTAGTATAACACAAAGAATGATACAATTAATACATAATGAAAACTGTCTAACAATAACCACTCTGTCAATTCTTAAAATTGAAAATTTGAAATGTCAAAAGATAAGAAATAGTTTATATTGATATAAGTATTATACCTGAAAGAAAGACTGTAGCTTTGCACGGGACTTGCAGTCTATCGCATAATGTGAAAAGTAAAACATTTATTAAAAATTATTTAGTACCGATAATCATTTATTTCTTTTTATAATAATTAAAAATATAACAGAAAAACTAAGCGCAAAGTAAAAGTTTATACTCGTGATTAATAATTAATATAATATATTATAAGTATAAATCTCTTTCAATTAAATGTTTTACTTCTATTTTCATTTCTCTCCGGACACATAATCTATCTTAATGTTTAGGCGATAATATACGTTACAACATTTATTATGTATTTAAACTGTATTATGATTTACATTTATATTGAATGGGTAACTAATGAAATAGATCAAATTGAGTTTAGCATAAAATATAAAAGCGTTAAATTGCTGATTATTTCAATGAATAAAGTACCTAGAGTCTTCTTCATTTATGCCAATTATCATTGTAGTTTTTGACCGCATTTCTTTGATATAGCAATCAATACGAGCATTAGCCAGCATCAGGCATCTCGCTGTATCAGTAACTTGTTCTGAATTCTTGCGTTCACACAATAACTGCATCAAGTTTTCTCTTCTCTTTGCCTCAACTTCAATCTTCTGCCGCAACTCAACATCCTATAAAATAATAATAAAATATAAAAAGTGAGAGACATTATAATTTGTTATATCAATGAAGTGCAGTCAAAAACCACATCAACAATTAACCTAAACTAAGAAGGTTCTAGATACTCTATTTACTACAATAATAATAATCAGCAATTTAGCTTTAAATATATAAAATTTATACTCAGTTTGATTTGTTTTTTTAATTGGATTAGTCGAACCCCTTTCATTTCATCATTGCATCAAACTATGAAAATCTACTTTTCATAGTTTGGAGCAATGTAAAGTAGAGTTTCTTTTCAAATTTACAAGGGTTCAGGAAAGCCAGAGTTTGTAGTAGAAAATAAGAAATAAGTTTGATGAATGGAAGTTTAACGTCTGGAATACCATTTCAGAACAATGCCTCAAAAGTAACATTTGATGTAAGAATCTTATTAAAGGACATAGCCAGTTAAAGAAATATTTTACTCCTTAAATCCATTAAATCCAGACACTGTTGGTTTCGATTCTAAAGCTCTACTACTTTGCCAATGAATATGAAAGTGAAAATTTTATTTTAACTATTAATTTTCTAAATATCTAAAAATCTGTTTCATAAAATCAATCCAAACTCATTCTAGTAACCAATAATCTCTATTAAAAAACAGGATTAGAGCTCTTTTCGGCAACTTAGGTTAAAAACGAATTCACAAATCATTCCATATCCAGTTATGCTTATTGACTAACTTTAATTTTTTTAAGAAAATAAATTCTAAGACAAAACTCCTTAATTCCCTTTCTAAAAATAAAAAATATACTCAACTCAGATATTATATCATATCAATGACTAATATCAACTAATATATAATTATTATCTTTTATAAATGTCATATAATAATGTTAAAAATCTCTTACAATAAATGTCTACAGAAAATTTTACCAATACCTTCAATGAAATGTCACCACCAAAAGATTTCAATTTCGAGTCGGTGCAAGAAGAGAGGTAATCCATCTGACTTGCATTAGATCGTAAAGGCAACGAATAATCATGCAAACACTTCATAGCACTCTTCCTCAAAGATCTCGTCATCTTTAGTCTCACGCTGCTCTGTAGTCTCATCAAGGGCTTACGCGCCACAGGGAACAGGTCAACATTGTGACGATGATGAGACTTTACGGAGGAAGAACGTCGAGTAAGTGGAACACGAGATAACTTTTTAGAAGAAAGAGTGCTATTTGCGCTGGGGCAAATAGATGTTGACATTACACTCTAGAAAATGAAGAAATATATTAAAAATATTGATCATAAAACTTAACATTTAAGTTAAAATTTATGATTGTTTTGAGAGATAATTAATAGTTCGCTAAGAGGACGCACCCTTCGCGAATTTGTGATTTAAATGCAGATATATAACACAGATTATGAATCTCAAAAATAGCAGATAAATCAACACACGACGCTTTAGTTCAAATAAATGATAAAACTAAATATTCTACTAAAACATTATACCCCATTATACCTCAACATTGCGTCTCTTGAATGTATTCAATGATCCAGTTCTAGCAAATAACTTAAATCCTTTCTTTTCTCCATCATCCCTGCAGTCTATGTCATCCGATCGCTTCCTTTTATCCGCCCACATTTCTTTCCCCTCCGCTCCTAATTATTAGTTAGGCAGAAATTACGTAAAATAATAAAATAACAAAGATTTTATAATAAAAAAATAATAACAAAATAAATGATTTCAAATTTAGCACATCGTACTGAACCAATCAGAGCACGGGCACCTGTTGAGAGAATTGCTGTGATTGGTCAGTTTAATGTTTAAAAAAAAATCGGAATGTCAACATTGCTTAGTTTTGGTTGCAAATAGTTTTGCAAGTCAATTTTGACTTTCAAAACTATATACAAGAAAAATCAAGCAATGTTTACATTATAAAATTACAAGTCAATTTTGACTTCTAATTTTAATTGCGTTTAATTTGTAATTCAATTGTAATTTAATTGTAATTCAATCTTTACAGGTTAATTTTGACTCGTAAAGATCAAAATTAAAATTATGGATTTATTTACGTTTTTTGCAAAATAATAAACTACATGTACTAGCTACTAGCGATTGTCTTGTATTCATTTATAAGTCTTAATCGATAGATTAATCAATGTAAACATTGCTTGTTTAGTATAAACTTTAGACATTTTGCTCCTTCAATGAGGTTATAGAAGTCCTTGAAGTCGTGACTTGCTAACATCTCCTTCCATTGCATTTCTTCATGGTCGAAAACGTGAAGAAATTACAAAAAGGGCTTCAGATAACTTTTTTTGCAATCTGGAATTTCACAAAATTTAAAAGCAGAAAATTCGAGCAATTTAATTTAAAAACGAAAATCGCGAAGTTTGTACAACATTTAATATCAGATAACGAAATTAATGAGAGCTTTGAAATTTTAATAACATTCAGAAGTAATTTAACAAATTAGATCAAATTTACGTATTAGCTGATTCGGTACTGCTCACAGGCCTTCACGAATTTAAGATCCCGGAAAAGATATTTTATGGGGGAAAACTGAATGAGCCCTGTGATCGATCTGCCTATATATAGGGACTCAAAATTTCTGTAATAAGCGTTCTTGCTTGGTATTGCAATAAGCTTCGCCAGGATTTCACTAAGACGGGGGGGGGGGGTTCTCCAACAAAAAAGTGATGACCTTTTTAGCTTATTATTCAATATTTAATATATTCAGACATGTAGTGTTTTTTTGCACGTATATGATATCCATATTGCATGATTATGATATTGCATGATTATGATATCCAACGATTGCATTTTTCACAAAATCCTTACAAAAGCGTGGGCGGGGGTTTATTTTGATTTTTTTTACAGGTTGACACCTTTATTTCAAAATAGCAAAATATCCAAGTTATTATAACAGTTTACATAAATAGCAATAACGGTTGAGCAAATCAAAAAGATGAGTGAACACAGACAAATGTCTATCGAGTCCATGAAGATAATTTTAAAACTAAACTCTATAATGTCCAATATACGGTATAGTCAAATATAATAGTTATAGAAGATTTAGTGAAATATGTATTAAAACGTTTATCGCTAAACATATATAAAACTGGTAATACTACAAGAAATATCATCAATGGGGAGAGGGGGGGGGGGGGGGTTTATAACCCGCACAACATCCCTTGGTTCGCAATTTAATTTTTGGAGATTTGTTTTTCGTTTTAAAATATTAAGCTTCGCTAGTTTGTTCGTGCTCGTCCGCCAATATGCTTATGCTTATATACACGTCACTAAATAATCTTTTTGTGCTGATGTGCCGCTAAGCAGCAAAATGTATTCAATTAAGAAATTAAATATTACTTTACATCGCTATTATTGTTGGATTTTATATCTGATCGGCCTATAGGCCTATCAGTCATTATGTTGAGTCATATACTCATAACAGGCTATGATTATTCTCGAGTAAATATAAACTTACATAATTATAGGAAATCAAGAAAAAAAGAATCAATATTCAATATAATAATATTTGAATAATATGCTACATTATTCATGTCAATAGGCCTAATATATAACTTTATTTCACAATCAATATTGGCCCTGCTAACTTGAGTGAATTATAATAATAAACGAGAATCTAATTAAGAGATTAAAAGTAAAGTATAACAATTTTTATAAATGTATAAATCTGTAAAAATCATGTAATAGGCCAATGGTACGTACATAATATTATAACAACTTATATGTTAATTATCATTGATTAAATAATTTCTAATTATAATTTTTAATCATATTAGCTACGTATGCGCAGTTAGGGCAGTGGGCGGCCTTCTCCTTACGGAAAGTGGAAATCCATAAGGGTTAGCGTGACCCACTGTGAAACATATGCGTTACTGTATATTTAACATAATTTAAAACTAAAAAATAATCATTTTAATGAATAGCAGATGTTCATTAATAGCAATTAAAATGATAGATTTAAATTATCTGAGATATCAGTCAATTACAATGTTTCAGAGATTTTTCACTTTTACATCTTTTACAAGTCTTTAATTGTGCACCGGTTTCAATCCTTCATTTGTCTCCATCATGTTGTTCTAATCATTTGTGCTTTGCTGCACCTACAACCAAAAACTTAATTATATTATAATAAACTATACAAGAATATATTTATGCTGAGCGGTTGAGCGCTGGAGTTTTTATTCGTATACTAATTTTAGAATTACACGATAATAAATCTAAAATAGGCCTATATTTATGATATTTGAAAGTCAAGATATTCTTTATTCTCTTAGCTTATATTATATATCATTTTTCATATCAGGCACACAATTAGGATCTAAATTACAAGAGCACAGAGTATCGAAGTATATGCTTACTGCCATGGGCGTCCGCAGGGGGGGCTCAAGGGGGCGCAAAGGCGCCCCCTGGATTTTGATAACATATAACATATATAACCGCACATTGTATCCTAACGTTGTCGCTAGTATTCATAATTAGTCATTAACAGTTATATACAGTGCGGTTTAACGTCAATCGTAAACATTATCTCTGCATTGAAGAGTTGGTATTAAATTTAAGTTGTCGCTAGGGTTCACAATTAGTCATTAAATACAATGCGGTTTAACGTCATTATTGAAGATCCTGAAAATACTTCAAAATAGCTGTATATATTCCGTATCTGGATTCGCTGGTATCATCGCTTGAGACACGTTTTACTGAAGAAAACAAACCTGCATACAGTCTTCTGTCCCTTCGTCCTTGTAGAATGGCCAAACTAAACAGAAATGGATTCAAAGACCATATCAAAGCCGTTGCAGATCTGTACAAAATTGACAACTTTCTGGAAGAAAGTGAAAGTTGCTATGATATTTGGTTGAACAGACAGCGCGATGGGATGATCATAGCAGAATGCATGAACTTGAGTAAAGTTATAAGCTACACAAAATTCTATTCGTCGGTCATGACGGCTTTGCAGATTGCATTCGGCATACCATGCAACAACATGCACCATAGAAAGGTCATTTAATACGCTAAGGAGGGTTAAACATGGATTCGTTCAACAATAGCACTGACCGTTTAAAAGGCCTCTGTACGATGAGTGTACATCGCGAAATGATTTTAGACAATAAAGACAGTTTCATTGACACAGCGATTAATCGGTTTGGACAAGAACCCAGACGATTGATATTGTTATTTCAGGAATAAGGTACGAATCAGACTTCAATCATACAATGATACAAAATGCAAAAT
The DNA here is from genome assembly GCA_034700105.1 of Oconnorella tubifera. Classification (NCBI taxonomy): domain Eukaryota; kingdom Metazoa; phylum Annelida; class Clitellata; order Enchytraeida; family Enchytraeidae; genus Oconnorella; species Oconnorella tubifera. The sequence goes on along the minus strand of JAQIXG010001931.1, from coordinate 5,040 downwards.
TTACTATCATGTTAGTTTTTAACAATGAATGTCTGTGATTTATTTTTTTTCACATTTAATTTTTATCAAAACTAGTCAAGATAACCTAAACATTAAAACACATAAAAACATTGCAATTTGTGTTAGTATATCCGCTCATATATCTTCAAAATCTCCGCTCGTGCTCGGGGGCCTTCGGCATCCTCGTTAGTCATGCCAATAATTAAAAAATTTGCGCCCCCTTAGAAAAACTTCTGCGGACGCCCATGCTTACTGCTATGCTTATTTACACTTCTTGATGATTCTTGAACTTTTGTAACTTAAAATGTAGAATTAAATACTATGCACAGCGTCTTTATATATTGAATAGCATATTTTGATACGCATTTGATATAATATTATATCATTGTGCAAATTTTATTCCGTGTTCTATTATAAAGTATAAATCTTCTGTTTTATTTTATACTATAATTCAGTATTATAGTATAAAGTAAAATAGCCGAATGTTGTCTTGATTAATGACTGCGTACGAAGTGTGCATAAATAAATTTGCACTCATAGTATTGTATTACATCTGTGAAAGTGCGATATTATAATGCGATTCCTTTTTTATTCTAACTACACCGTAACATAGTTTATTTTATATATTTTTTATATAAATATATAAATATGTCTAGCTACAATTTTCAGTGATTGTAATCAGTGCAAAATTGTAATTTAACACTTTAGCAAATATATTTATATTAATAATTTTAAAGAACGAATTATTAAAAAATAATTAAACTGTGAATTAGGATTATTTATGAACATCATACCTTCAAATTATTAACGGTTATTTATTTATTTTATTTATTATGTACAATAAATAGACATTCAATAAAAAGCAAAAGACGAATATAAAGTTCAATAAGCGGTTCTACGACGATTCGTCAACGGACTGTTCGTCAAAGCCTATTCTTATAGCAGACGATTTTTGTAACCCTAACCATAACCCTAAACATAACTCTAACCCTAAACCTAACCATAAACCTAACTCTAAACCTAACCATAAACCTAACCCCAACCCTAAACCTCACGAATATCCTTGACGAACAGTCCGTTGACGAACCGTCTTTTAACAAAACGTCTCCATACCCCGTAAACAACTTACAATAGAATAATTATCTAACTCTTAAAAACTGAAACATTAGATTTAAAATTGTAAATAAATATGCATAACATTTTAACATCTACATAAATTAATAAACTACCAGGCTAAAAGAGAAATCAATATTCCAATATACCAAAACAGAGCAATCGACCTTATCATAAAGCAAAGTTTGTATTTTTACCGGCAGGAAACAGAGAATTAAGAAACAGCGAGTTCAGTATAGAGACATCCCAGTTCTTGACTTCCTTGTTTGAACCAAGTGGTCACGTGGTATGTTCCCCCGGGAACGTTCGTCTGCTTTACTAAAAGAGTAGTCGGGGGTAAAGTGTAAACGCCCTGAGAAAAAATAAAGCAATTAAAATGAATAAAATCATTTTATAAAAGTTTTTTTTTCAGTTTACATATTTCACAGGTGATTTAAAAATATATTTCAAGTTTGTCATGTGATTTTTTTCTTGATTTGTTATTACTTGTTCAAACTATAAACGTACTGTATATTGTTTAAACTGTTTTTAACTGCTTTCAACGAAAATATATAAGAAAATCAAAATTTCGAAACTTGATTTAAAGCAGATAAGTAAAAAAACCAATATCAGTGAAACAGACCACTGAGAAGGGGCAATGACACTTTGGAAATTGTGGCGGGCAAGAAGTCTTATCAAGAACTGAACAGATATCTGTCAAGTAAAGTGTTTTAACTGTGACGTATATAAAACCTATCTTCTTCTTTATTTGTATTATTACCTGCGAGTATTGAATAAAACAATAATATAAAACAATCGCGATATAAAAAGCAAATAAAAAATGCAAATGCTATAATAATAGTTATTAGATAATGCGTTGTTTATTAGTGTGCCTAGATATTATTTGTTATTGAATACAAATATTAATGTGTTTTTTTGTAATCAAATAAAAGAAAAATATAGCTACAATTTCTATATCTACTATTTATAAATACAGACAGATGTTTATTATTTTGTTGCAAACTTTTATGATGAATATCAGTAATTGTATACAATTCATAATATTATATTGTTTAGTAAATACACCTATATTATACGCAGAGTCGGAAGTATGTTAATAGAAATAAATAGCATGGAAGATTACCTTTATTGTACAAAAACTTTCACATCGAATTTTTACTCCTAAAAGACTAATAGCAATATCCATTGAAACGCTATAGCTATACTCCAGCTATACGCTCCAGTTATACTTTTACTTTAAAATAAAATGTTACTTTTGTTTAAACTATACAAAGATTCTAGGACGTTTCGTGAAAGGACGATTCGTCAACGGACTGTTCGTCAAAAACTATTATTATAACAGACGATTCTTATTACCCTTAGCCTTTAACTTAATCCTAATCCTAACCTTCACCCTAACTCATGCCATAACCCTAAACTTAACGAATATCGTTGACGAACGGTCCTTTGAAGAATGATCTCTTGACGAAACGTCCGCATACCGATACATTACAGCAATCCATGCCTTAAATCAAAGAAATATTTCGTTTTAAATTATAACTGTAACTTGACTAATATTGTGCTCCAGTGGTTATTACTATTATTTCTTTCATTGTTTTATTTCTTTTATTTTATAATTCTTATTATATATCTCTTTTTTTCTATTACAATTGTATAATTCGATTATCATAGTTCTTCTAACCGATATTTCAGGATCGACATTAGACGTGAGATTCAAGGTAAATCCCAGTTGAATGTTCCCCGGTATACTCAGTGGATCAGGTGAGAGAGTGAGATCCAGTGCGTGGCCAGTGTCATCACTTGATCCACAGTCTTCCCAGTGGAAAGATTCTTTCACTGACAACCGATCAGCATCGCGGCTTTTCCATAGTAACTTTATAAAGAACGTTAAAAAGTATTTTCTTCATTTTTTCTGTGTATTATTAACTCTTAAATAAATACTATAAATTATTGACAGAACAAAAACAGTTAAAGACAGTTTAAACAATAGTTTAAACAAGTATTGTTTAAGTTTATCTTAATTGTTTTACCTTCTTTAATGAGATTTTGAAAACTATTATTGCTGATAATTGTGATGGTTACTAAATTATTTTAATGTTATTATCAAGAAAAGTTTATTGCAAAAATTACAGAGTAAAAGAAATATAATGTGACAGTATCACGGAACAAAATAAATCTAAATATAAATTATAAATTTTTCGTTGACATTAATATTAATTATTATTATTTCTTAAAATTATCAATTCCCATTTGGATATTATAGTGAGGACCTGCATACTAAAAAAATCAAGGCGTGTTTACTTCCTGAAAGTTAGAGTGTAAGGCGACCACCACCACTTAGCCATAGGAATATATACTTTCTTTTTTTCAAATTCAAGAACAGGAAGTACACTTATACTTCCTTTAGAAAGTTTAGATGCTTAATTTTCTTAACAGAATAATAGGAAATGTATACTTAAATGTAAAGTACATGAAATAAGAGTTAATTGTTCAAAAATTAAAAGGCAGACCATAAGAAAAAATTTATATAAAATTTATACTTGTTGCTAATCATATAGGAATTACATAATTAATTACTTTTTAAATGTCATATAAATTCCAAAATATTATTAATGAAGACAGTAAAGAAATCAAGATGCTAGTTTGGATTTCTGAATTATAAAATTTCTTTTAGAATTTAAAACTCGAAGCAAAAATATCAAATTTACAACTGAGACATTGACAAATCTACAAATTTTAAATGTTTCTTTAGTGACGTCACATTAAATCATCATGGTTCTATACTACAAATAATACATAGCAATATACAATAATAATAATTGTTATACAACATAATAGCAAATAAAAAAGGTTAAGAAACGTTCAAACATTTAAAAATCAGACAATTAAAAAGTGTCTTAGGAAACTGTCCCAAAAGTTCCCAACACGGCCGCCGCATTCCCCCGCTGCACCGCCAAAGCAAGTCGTTCTTCAGGAAAGAGGTGGACCTTGGAATTGACAAATTAACTAAATCATTATTTATTATTTTCTATTTATTATTATCTATAATTTTTAGAATAATAAACAAAATAAATAAAATATTGCTTTGTGATTTAAGAAAGAATAAGTAAAATTAAACTAAATATAACAACAATATAAATATGCAGGCAAGATACTCACTCGTTTGTCTGTAGATTCAAATGACATAATTTCCCTCTGTAATATTTCAATCAGCTGATTGAGATAGTCACTTACAGTAACGTCATGGTCATCTAGAGTGACGTCATCATAGTAGTCTCTGTCGAGCCAAGAATTCTCAAATATGGATCTCTCTTGGGCAGAGTTGACCCATGCTAGGTTACCCAGGAAAAAGCACATAAGTAATATTGCTTGCATCTTCATGGCTTACAAGAAAGCTATTGTAATGTAAATCAGGTTTAAATCTGAATTATTTAATAGAAATCTTCGATACAATAACGATGATTTATCGCTTACTTACAATGTTAAAGTTTTTGAGTTTAGACTATTTTTCCAAAATCTTGGATTTTGGAAAATATCCAAATAATATTTGGATATTTAAAAAATGATGGTCTATTTTTCCATCATTTTTGGTGACCGATTATGGTATACCTGATTATTAATAGTACTGCCATGATCTTGCAGAGAGAGGGATGGTGGTTTAGCTAAACTGTTAAAATATTGACCCTCGTTGGTTTCATATAATTAATCAAAATTATATACAAAAAACTATAAATATAATTATAATGGCAAAAAATCTCTTAATTTAGATCGAGGTCAAAAATGAATCAACAGATTGTAGCCAAGTAAAATGCATAGCATATACTGCAGGGTGTCAGTTTGAGATTTTTAAGACGAAAAACGATATATTAACACTGAGTACTATAATTACGCATTTTGTATACAACTTTAAATATGTCTACTTACGTA
>JAQIXG010001930.1:0-19474 GCA_034700105.1 Oconnorella tubifera | reverse complement strand
CCCGCCGCCGAAAAAAGTACCTACCCTGAAAAAAAATTGAGTCTAATTGTTTACTAAAACTTACATAATGCTTGTAATATCAATGAAGAATTAAAAGGAGTGGCATAGCCAGGATTTCACTAATTCACTAAGGGGGGGAGGTGTTGTTGCTCAAAAAATTACGTGATGATATTATGTAATCACTAAGTAATCACTAAGTTTTCGTCTCCAAATATATGTATCCAAATCTAAAGAATCTAAAAAAATAAAAAAATCCTTAAATGGGGTGTGGGGGTGGGTGGAGGGTTCTCACAAAAACTGATGCCTTTAACATTTGAAAATAAATGTTTTTATCTCCAATTAGGGGGAGGTCGCAACCCCCCCCCCCTCCCTCTGATCCGTTATTAAACTAAAGTTCTCTCTGTCTATTATAATGATTTAACATATAAAGACTGCCTAAGTAAACACAGCTGTTATAATAGATAAAATTTCAAGCCTTTGATGAATGCAGCGCTGACTGATACACCAATCATTATAGTCTCTCACAGTTTCTATTGAGCCTACAAGTTGCAACTGGGAAGGGGGGCGTGGGGGTTAAAAGAGTTTATTTAAAGCTTATTACTTTATGGACTGCCCCTAACAATGACAATAATCCTATGCTCTTCACCGCTGATGCAGTCAAAATGCTGTCTTTAGGCTAGCTAACTGGTACCCGTCAGCTGAATCTATTACCCGGGCATTTATCCACGGGCAGGTGGGCGGGTACACGGGTACCAGTTGACAGCACTAGCCCTGAGCTAACAATAGTCGACCAATAGTTGAAGCCTGGCTATGGAGGTCATTGTGGGCGCCGCCATGTTGACAGCATAATAGACATGAATAACAATTTAGTATCTTTTTGTCAACGTGGCCGCCGCCATAGCAAGCTTCATCAAGATGGCGTCATTGACACTTGACAGGCCCTGATTTCGTGTTTGTTTTAGCATATAAAACTCAGTATCGGTATCGAGTTTATTTTAGCATACTAATACTCGGTATCGGTACTCGGTTCGCAAAAGTTGCCTTCAACTACTCGGTACTCGGTAAAAAAGTCTACTCGGTACAGCCCTAATTATTTGAATTTAATCCTACGCTGAATACAGGGACATCTACTGAATCAAAATTTTTTTAAATCAAATACTGTCTGCAATGTACAATCAAAGATCAATCTTGCACTGTCTGCATTTTTTTACATATCATTCTTTCATACAACAAGAATCGAACTTGCATACAGTGATCACATAAAACTCAATTAACTTTGCTACTTCAAATATTTGGAAGAAATGCAGCAAACTAGAGACAATTATGAACAGTTGCAATAAAAGACTGCAGAGAGGCCTTGTTTTTAGCTAGCTCCGCCTATAACTAAAACGATTACACATAACCCCTTGAATACATATCACAAGCTATTCACACGAATCCCCAATCTCATTCCTAGCATAATTCTAACCCTAATCATAACAGTTCGACAGAAATTAATATATATAATTAATGTCAGTAAGGTAACTAAGGTTACATAATTAGAAATTTGGTACAAGTCTAAAACGGGGAGGGGCTTGTTAGTAAACGAGGCCTGGTTACAAATGCTTTTGAAGAGGCATATCCGGTTTGACACGTGATAGGAAATAAGCAGAACTTTATAAGCAGAACTTAATAAGCAGAACTTAAAGCAAGATCTGTTACTCATTGATCCAACAATCCATGAAGCCACAAAACAGACAAAGAAAACTAGCAGCATTTAGCTTTCTAGACAAACAACAGCTAACACTTGCTAATATTTACATCCAATTAAAAATAATCAAAATTATGCAATATATAATAGCACAGTTGTCAACTGATAGTGAATACGGGTTAATTATTATTTATTCCTACTCGCTAGATACCACCTCTGTATAATCAAGTGCTATTTCAATGGAATATATATAGCAAATCAATCAGTTTTAACAGATATATGTGAAATAAATAAACGTGTCCAGCATTAAAGGATAATCTATATGACACCTTGTATCAAAAAACAAAACTAAACAAGAATCTGAAATTATTGTTCCTACAGCATAACATGGCAACAGCACACACAGTAACTTCAAACCATAATAGACCAAAAAGAGGATACAAAAATTAGCATATATGAAACATCCAGAAAAATGTATGAGTATGAGTTTCAGAACACAAGGATAACCAGAATAAAAGTTCATAATCTTAAAGTACCTTTTATTTGATATAATTAAAACCAGGTTTTCTAATTCATATCTCGGATACATTTTTTTAAAATTAACTAGGTAATACGTCCAAATCGAGTTACAATTTGTCAGATTTTTTTTGGTTAATCTCTATCCGCCCCCCCCACCTTCCCCGTTAAATTCACACTTGGGGGCTACAAATTTGTTTGGGAGCACATTATAAAAAACTGATATGATAAATATGACACAACTGTTTAATTTTAAAGCTGGTATTGAATAAATAGGACCCGCTAGTCAAATGCGACTCAATTCATTTCTTGTATTCCTCATTTAAATAAAAAAAAGTTACATTTATTAAATTACTGCAGTCAATACATAATCTCTATGTAATAAGTTAGTTCTATGTAACAACACTGTCAGTCAATGGCAAGAGACCTAATAACACTGTCAGCCAATGACAGCAAACCTTACATCAGACACATTAAGCTGAGTTGACTAATAGTCACCAATAGGCTTAATTAAATAATCAAACTGCATTATGCATTCTACTCAGTAAATCTTCATTGATTTATTTGTAGTAAGTTAGCTTTCAACTGGTATTGGAGTAAATATAAAACAGTAAGAGGTCTTTAATAACAGAAATATACAGAATGTATACTACTATACTGGTCCCAAGCATATCGTCAAATACTGTAAACAAAAATTTAAGAAGGTACAAAAATAAAGAAAGAAAAACAATATATCAGAATTGATTAATAAACAACTCACAGTGACAAAGTGACTTTGGGTTCTGATAATATTTAGTTGTCAATACTAAAGTTAATATACAAGAGTTGACAATTTAAATTAAGAGTCACAGAAAAACCCAAACCAAACTATATCTTCAAAATTTAATAAATGATATTAAATATTTCTGAATCATAAAATAATGCATTAAATGTATTATTCTTGATTAATTAATAAGTGCTACAGTAAAAACTTCTTATGATATACTGTAGACACCGCAAAGTATGATCATAGTACTATTTGTGATTTACTCACTAAACAAAATAATAATAGGCATGAAAAATACTTAATAGAAATAATTCTCTTCTCAAAATAACTGTTCAACAAAACTTTCACTAGTAGCTTTCCAATGTTCAATAGCACACCAGCAAGTGTTAGAATCAATTTAGAACTAAATCAATCAAAGAATTAATATAATAGAGCATTCATTATTCTGTGTAAATAGCATTTAAATAGTTCAAATCAGCAGAATCTGTTTAAGATTGAAAGCCTGCAGTTAGTTTAAAAGTTTTCTCATAACAAATATTGACAGTCAATCAACACGAGCCAATAATATACAAATGCAAATAAGCAATCTAGACCAGAAAGGTATTTCTTTCTGTCAGAGAGGACTTGTTACAACATGCTATAGTCATGCAAAAATACTTAATACATTAAGGTCCTTGACATCGATTAGTATTGGTGCTCCAAATATGCTTTTAAAATTCTATTTAAAAAAAATATTAGACTTAATTCCATATTTCATATTATTACAGAAATTTTTATAGCATTTCAAAAATGCGAAATGCTAGAATATGAAAAGCTAATATCTCCAACTAATATCGATAAAATAAAAAAGAATCAAGAATCGTAATTACAAACATGCTTCATGGAAATATTACAAACTAATACTGAAATATTTCAATTGTAATCTCGAATCTTTTACTAACTATAAAAAATGACAAGTTGAAACAATATTTAATAAATTAAACAGTAATTAAAACTGGATGATAATTTCTTTATTATTCAAGTTTATCAAATTAAAATATTAGCTTCAATTATTAATTGCTACATTTTAACTTTATATATAATTACTGAAACTGAACCTTAGATGTAAATTTATCAAAAAGAAATAAAAGTTACATTAAAGTCAACTTTCATGACTTTTCACCAACAAAAATATAATCATTTTAATCATTATTATCATTATTACCACAAAGTCAACTTTAATGCTATAATCAAAATTAAAAGCAATCAAATTAATTAATTATTTAATTAATGCTAATCTTATTGACTAAAGCAAATATAAAGTCAGGATGCAAAGAATCCCATTATCAAGACAAGTGTGTACTTGATTCTACCCATTAGCATAGAAAGAAAGTCAGCAAAGATTTACACGATAAGACTATGCTATATCTTAATGAATAGATCTGATTATAAAATAAACTAAAAGCAAAGTCATTACAGATTGTATTACTGATATACCAGTATATGTGATAATTGATTGCTTGTATACAATAGCCACCTGGACCTATATACACTTATGTATATTACAATATAATGACTTGCTGTGTAGCAGTTGGTATTGATGAATAGTTTTATCTGAATGTTAAATGTGTTTACTGCTTTAATTTAGCAAAGGTTGGTTGCTTCATTAAAAGCTATCAACTTTAAAGCTATGATTAAAACTATCTTGATTTCAAGCAAGCTTAATTAGACTTGTTAAACAATAACCAGATAAACTTTCCATACTTATAAAATGTATATATTCCACTACTTGAAATATAAACATTAAGATATATTACTATTTAAAGTGTCAAATGTTAAATACACTGTCACACTGCAGTATAAAAAAGCTCTGCAACGCAATTTTCCATACAGCTATTCAAGACCTCAAACAAAACAAACCATAACATACCTCTACCGCGAGACTACCAACAGACGACGCGTCATGCCAAACGTTCCCCTCCCCTCCCTCACCCACTTCCTGTTCCTTCAAACTATCCACCTCATCTTCAGAATTGACACAAAACGTTGAGCCCTGCCTCCTTGATGATGACTCTGAGCTTTCTTCCTCTCTTGGACTCGACTTATAATCCAACGCTTCCACAGCCTCCTCATAGTGCTCCAGAGATGACGCTGGACTATACAGATTACTCCGACTATTCCAATAAATCGCTCCAAAAGACGAATCTAATCCATTACTCACTTTACCGACAGAATCATTACTCTCTGGTATCTCTGATGTACTCCTGTAAACTTTATTACTCTCCGCTCTAGGTATCCGAGATGACTTCACCACACAATCTGAACCTGTCTCACTCTCCGCTTTATTTAATCTCTCAACATTATTTCCACTGTCAAGGTTTGGTTCATCCGCGTGATGATTGATCATTGTGTCAACATCAGATGTCGAATCGTTTTCTTTTAATTGAAGCGGCGTGGTAGCATTACGACTTTGCAACATTTGGCGTATTTCCTTGTTCTTCTCTTTTTGAAGTCTGTCGCGTAGACGCTGCATGTCGGCAAGTTGTTCTAATCGAGCAGCATTTATATCGCGTTCAGTGTCGCGGGAATCTTTCACTCTTTTTAACTCTGCAATCTTAAGAAGAAATAAAATAAAAATAGATTACGATTGGATCATGCTTTACTCGTTGAATAAAGAGAAAATTTAAATGTAAATAGTTTATAAAAGGATTACAGCTTAATGGATACATTTTTTATTACATAACTGTCTTTGAACAATGTCTGTTGAATAATAATTATCCATAAATATTCACAGGTTAAGGCAAGCCCTCCGTATTACATCAAGATCCCCAAGGGAAGCAGAGAATCCCCTTCTCCCATGACAATTTCAAATAACTAAAAATTACTTTCTTATATTCTTTAAATAAATATATATTCTTAATAAATATTCTTATATAATATACTTTTCTTGTATCCTTGAAATATATTTCTTAAACCTTCCCATTAGAGAGTGACATGAGGACGGTTACCGCAGTAATACCGCGATAATGGGGAGTACTCCTTACGGTATTACCGCGGTAATGGGGTCAGAGGTGATGGTAATACCGCGGTAATGGAGTCAGTGATAGCGGTAACACCGCGGTAATGGGGACAATAGATAATAGCTCTTGATTTTAAGTCACAGAAGTAGAAATAATTGAAATGAATGACATAGCAGCATTCAGTTGAATGACTCAACAGGCCCATTTAGATGCTATTGCATATTTTAAACCGTTGTATACATCAAATGTTTCTTGTAGTTATAGTCTTCCTTGGGTTTTTTTAGTTAATTTAAAATTTGGTAATATAAATTTACATGTATTCTGCGGAGATGGGGTGGGGACGGGTAGAGAGTCTGCAGGGATGGGGTGGGGATGGGGAGAGAGTCTGCAGGGATGGGGTGGGGATGGACAGAGAGTCTGCGGGGATGGAGACAAATTAGCAAATGCGGGGTGGGGATAAGGAAGAGATCCTGTCCCCATGTCACTCTCTAATGAGAATTACAAAAAAATACTTTAACATTTTTCTAAATCTAAAATCTATAATGTAATTAAAATAGCGTTACAGAAGCTGATATCAAAAAAGAAGCTATGCATATATTTGGCTACAGTGCAACTTTACTTATTTACATTATCAACGTATTGCAACAATAAATTGCTTTCAATGGTCAACCTGTAACATCGTTCATCAATATTCTACAAAAGTAACAGAAAATATTAAATTTAAGTAAAATTTATTTTCTATATGTTTATCAATATTTCTAAATTTATTGATAATTTATCAATTATTATTATAAATTTTATTTTACATCTTACATCAGTATTAAAACAAATTTAAATAAATTATATTAAATTATTTAAACATTTTTCAATTTCAAAAAATGTTGGTTCTGCCATCCTACCACATAATTCACTGCAGCATTTATTATTATAATTCTTACCATTATTATAAGATTATACAAAAAACTGTAATATTACATTTCCAATAAGATGAAGAACATTGTTTGTAATTTCAGTTGAAGGGCAGAATTTTCCAGCAGTATTCAACAGCAATCCATCTTCCCATAATCTAAAAATTATTTCTTCAAAAATAAATGTCAGTCAAATTCAGCTCAACTGGTTTTACTGAAACCATTTTATATGCCGTTTATATGAAGTGACATTGTATTAAATTTATTCTGTGACTTTTATTTCAAGAGTAGCCATTCAAACATATACTGTAAATAAATAGCAAAGATATTAATGTGTGACAACTTTAACTCATTCTATATACAACAACTCATGAGGCGTAAATAAAAGCCAGTATTGAATCTTGTCTCAAGACTACATTACAGTGAGTCGAGAGTTTCCATTTAATTGAGATATTGCAGGAGCGATGCAATGACATGTGAAATTTTTATGATTTTAACATCATTACAAACTTTAGCATTAAAATATGTACTGGCAGCAGTGATATTTTCGTGAACTAAATAAAAACGAGAACAAATATTATTGAACTTCAGTTCATGATAATAAGAACAAGAATTAACATTATTTCCCAGAACAAGAACTGAATAGAAACGATAATTGTTCAAGCTGAACTGAATAATAATAGTAACTAATATTCTGAACGACGAACGATAATTATTTGGGCAATAATTTATTTGTAGGTCTTTTGTAAAAACATTCCTTAAAAATTTGTCCAAGGGTATAACATGAAATGTGACATTTAACATCTGCTTTCACTTCTTGTAGTTGAAAACTAACTTTAATAGAACGCTTATATTCTACACAGTTTAGATAATCCAGCACATATAATAATTCTCTCATTAAGACTCCATTCTTAAGAAGATAATGCTAATGGTTGGGTGCCTATAAATCTGTTAATTAATACAATGTATATCAACAGAGAACGCTTATAAGGTCTGCCTCTGTCGCCCTATGTTATCAGCGTCACTATCAGATGAGTTCCTCTGGCATATTTTCTTTGCATCTGTTTCTTATAATCACTAGTGATCAGACTACTTCAATTGCTTAGTGATTCAATTAACAACTATTTATCTCCTTTGATTAGCTTCAACTAACAGGGATGTAATTTCAAACTTTTCAAGGGGGGTGGGGGCCGGGGGGGTGGCAAAAACATTCAAACAAAAACCGGTGATAATCTTTTTTAAGGTTTTTACATCTTTTCCTGTCGTGCAAAAATTGTGCCTTAAAAATGAAATTTTGTTTCACGTCATAGCTGTATTAAACACTATTTCTTTTACAAACATTAACAAACGCTTTACAACATTAACAAATCAGAAAAATACATTTACAACTTGTCTTTTCTTAGATGGCGGGGAGAATCAAACTGCTCAAAATTCACTCAAATATGTGTCTAAATAAATTCCTTCAAAGTCATGGGGGGAACAGTCGCGGAGCCACAAATCTAAAACTGGGGGGGTCAAAAATCAGTTTGACCCCCCAGACTAAATACTGAAGGTTGACTAATTTCGAAAGTGAAGTGTGACAACTTTTTTTGGTTTTTTTTGTTTTGTTAATACTACATTTAATATCTGAAGCATGTTAATTTCAAAAGCGATGACCTTTTTTTGGTTATTACTACATTTTGGACCAACTTTCAACATGAAATTTTATTATGCAGTGTTTGTGATATCCCCCCCAATGGGGAGGATATCACAAACACTGGGGGGATATGTCCCTCCAGCTCCCATGGTGGCGCCGCGCCTGGGGGGAATACCCCTGGTTTATATGAACTATAGCTAAAATTATTTAAACAATTAAAGAACTAGAACTGAAGTGGAACTAAAACTCGTGAACTATAACTAAACTAAAACTAAAATTATTATTTTTTGTTGAACTAAACTGAACTAGAATAAAAATTGTTTTACCCGAACTGAATAGAAACTAGAACTATAATTATTTTCTGAACTAAAATATCACTGACTGGCAGGCTCTAAACAGCAGTTAGTTTAATGCGCATCTAAATACATAACTTTTTCTGATACAAGATATTACAGATTTAAGTAAAGATTTCACAGTACAACCGTTTATAATCAATAACGATGTTGGGAAATCATTATAAGTACAAAAACAAAGCGTAGAAATTTGTATGTTAAGAGTTTTAAGTTTTAAATTTGTATCAAAACAGTTGAACTTTAAAATTTGTTTAGAGTTTAAAATTTGTGGAGCGCTCATCGATAAGATTCCATCTAAATCTACTGTGTTGTAAAATACTGTATAATTTTGAATGACATTTAATAGAAAAGCTACTTTAATTAAGCAATTTTTGACAAATTATATATGTCATATTAGAAAATCATTTTTATTAAGGAATACAAATACAGTTCAAAAATATTTAATACACAAAAGCAGATATGTGATATTCAAAAAACGAATTAAAAGTGCAAAGTTCTGCAGATTTGGTCCATAGCTAATGATCTATTGATTATTAGCATTAGAAATTTAACTGTTCTCATCTTCATATAACTTGTGCCACACTAGTGCCCGGTTCCATGATAAATATGTATCATGTATATTATGTATGAGCTCTAAATAAGCATCGGATCAATATATATACTGTATGTATCGATTTAAGCTTATTTGCTTATTTGGAGCCTCAAATGCAGCTTAAAACTCTGTGTATCTCCTTGCTTATGTACAGATTTTATGTCGCTGAATTTGACGATATAAACAGTTGATTAGCTGCTGTACAGAGATTTTATCAATATTTGTAAAGTAAACAAACATAGCAGCCATCAGTGCTGACAAAAATAATGATCAAATATTTCCATTTATATAAATATTTTACATTATATTACTTATATATCTTTGCGATAGTATCTTTATTATATTAGCGTCAATTTTATCATTATGTTCAAAAAAATAAGTACTCAAAATTTAAGAAAATCGTAATAAAAAATCTCAATAAAATTCTTACTGAAGGAAGCAGTAATTTGTTATATAAATTCTTAAATATATAGGCGGCCCTCTGAGGGTAATTAGAGATAGCTTGATCCATAATGGTCTATTAAGAGGGGAGAGATTCATTGTCAGAAAAATATAATGATCGATATTAATTCTGTTTTAACAAAAGCCTAGAACAGAAACAAGAACATTGTAATTAAAGGCATTGAGTTCTGCTTGCAGGAGTCCATGCATTTTTTTGATCTCACACCCAGCTTTTTCAAATAAATTTAACTTAAAGATTTCTAAGAAATTCTGCAGAGACTGAACAAAAGCCTTAACACTTCCTCATTAAATCTAAAACAACTATATATCATAACTGAGAGGTTTTATCATTACAATGAGCCACAAGGGTTCTTACAACCGGGCGTTCCCTTCCTAATCATTGTATTGCGATTTGTCAATTCCTAATTATAATTTTGATTGGTGTAAAATTAATGAATGAAAGAAAGTAATTAACAGAAACTCCTTGCCATTAAAATTGAACTCTCTGCCCTTAAGGGATGTTTATCAACAAACTAATCTGACCTCAACATAATCTCAAAATGACCTAATTACAACTAATCAGAGAAAAGATAAGAAACAAATCGCTACATAGCTACAAATTGACCAAAAATATTGTAGAATGCATTTCAGCAATATTTTAGCTGAACTCCAAATCTTAATATAGCTATGTAGAGATTTTAAGTATGCCAATAATTGATTTGACATTCCAACCTTGCTACTACCCATGGCACTAATAAAGTGTCCATGTTAGTAAATGACGAGGAGGACACTGTAATTTCTTTAAGCGCCCTTTTAAGAATCACTCCTATTGGTTCAGTTACCAATATGAAGAGCACCATTATTGATGAATACCATTATTTTTATGTAGTAATTTCATAATATGTTCATTGGCCTATGCTATATATGCTAATGTATCGTTGCTGTAGCTTGCTCATTGTAATGAAATAAAATTAAAGAGTCAACTGTCTAAATGTCAATAACAATAAATAATAACAACAATAATAAATAAATAATAATAAATAGTTTACACTTGCCCTGTTGTAGTGTTATGATGTCCAAGCAGCTGATGTGTAGAACAAGAATCTGTGTATATAGTCTTCACATTAACATCGACGCCATTCTCAGTCTCAGAACCAATAAAAGTTCTGATACAAGAAGTTTTTCCACATCTAGAAGGACCGCTGACCATCACCTACAATACATACAACAACTTCAACTCACTAGTTATATTATAACTGCAGCAATGTAAGGAAACTTATCCTAAATGAAGTGGATTTAAAGCTTAGTAAAGTCACAACAAAAACCTTTAAATTTCTCAAAGTTATTAAAAAATTATTTTAATATTTATTTACTAATTAAATTATTATAAATAATTTAACAACTGACAAGGTGGTCATCGATTTTTGCATGGTGCTAGTGTTACATGGCATTCTTTCTTAATAAGGCACTAGTTATTTTACATTCTGTGAAAATCAAGCAAAAAATATTTTTAATGAGCTGGATATTTTATAAGATATTTTAATCTTCTTATCTCAGTGAAATCATCAAACATTATGTTCCTATATGTTTCCACGAATTGGCATTTTACTTTTTTTATATTGGAACCAACAAATAATTCAGGCTGAGCTTGCTTTCCATGGACTTAAGTCCCTAGATCTAACAAGACTAATTGTTTTATATTAACAGATGGGTAAATGGGACCCGTCAAACTATGACCTCCATTAAGGTTGTAAACGGTGGATAACGAGGGGGAGTAACACAAAAACTTTGAAAGAAGCCATGTCCGGGTTGATGTTAGAAAATGTTCTTTAGTTTATAGGTTTGCAATCCATGGATCGCCCTACCACAAGTAACTACTGACTCTGTAACTATCAGACTCTGTCTTAACGTTTAAGAAAAAAAATAAAAAATAAATCTACAAAATAATAATGTAAAATATAGATTATAAAATTATTTCTTGTTAATCATTTTTACAATTGTTTCTATTGAAATTTAATTGTAATTGTAATATGAATTATTTTATCCATAATGCATAGTTTAAGGTTTTATTTATGTTTACATGCCATGATTACTGTTTAATATTATTACATGTCATTAACTCTGTGTTCTTTACTCTATTGTATTGTAAATTGTAAAATGTTATCTTATCATGTTATTGATGTTAAATAAATTAATAAATAAAACAAAGATATTTATAAATCAAGTGCTGCATGGCACTCTTTCTTAATCAGCTGCAGTCAGTATTTACATTCTGACAATCGGTGCAAATTACACACAAATAATATGAATGACCACGATTATTTTGCCGTAATAATTACCGTTGAATTTGCATGAAAGAGTGCAGCAAGACATTGAACTTTTTGATTAAACTGAGGACTTGAAAGTAGACCAAGTTTTCTTGTTGCAATTTCTATTGAATTTGTCAGATCAGTGCTATCTATAGACTGAAGAATAGATCGAGGAAAGCACCGCTCTTCTCTCCAAGAATCTTGATGAGAATCGCAAGATGATATTCCTTTCAAAGAAAACAAAAATAAAACGACAATAAATCTCTTTTTTTCATATAGTTAAGGCACTAGTAACTCGATTTACAGCTTTGGCTTACAATAATGTCTTCTTTATTTTAATATTATATTTTTAAGTTTTATGACAAATAAACAATTTGAAATTATTTGAAATTAAAGTTAATATTAACCAACAATGGTACCGGGAGTATTAACCCCTGGAATAGTTACCCCCTAATAAATTCACATAAACATAAAATATGCAGAAGGGCAGACGCCTTCTTTGGAATGCCACATGCCCGGACACATTAGCGCCTTCATACGTAAAGAGGTCGACAGAAGAGTCGGGCGCAGTGGAAGGTTTAGCGGAGTCGAAAAAGCTGTCTAAATATGCCGCTTTTGCTACCTCTCACCAGTTCGTCACCATAGCAATTGAGACACTGAGTTCTTAGGGCACATTGGGTCTTGCTTTTGTGAATGAGTTGGGCAGACGGATCTCTATCATCTCAGGAGATCCAAGATCCACCTCTTCCTGAAGCAACGACTTGCTTTGGCCGTGCAGCGGGGAAATTTTGCCTGCAGTGTTGGGAACTTTTGGGAAAATTTCCCAAGACATATTGTAACTTTTTAACTTTGTCAAAATATTTGATTTGCAGTACTTGTTTAAACTATAATTGTTTAAATTGTTTTATTAATCTGTTATTATTCATCAGTTTTTATTATATGTATATCTTGTATATGTCATATTTTGTATACTATCATTAAAATATCTGTTTATAATATTTTCAGGAAATAATATACGAACCATGAGTAGTTAATAGTGTTGATTCATTTAATGCCCCTCCACTGATCCATTCATTTTCTGTTTGACTGGTTGCTTCTAAGTTAATAATATCAGGCCAGAAATTCTGATATAAAACGAAATTAAAATAAAACGAATTTTTGTACAAACTTCTATGATTTGCTGTTTGATATAAAAATATGTTTTTTCTTAAATTTTTCATGTATAATAAACTTACAAAATTACAAACAACAATAACAACTCTACTTAATTATTTTAATCGTTTCTCACATCACTCATTGATGTGTAGTCAAGTGAACAATGAATCTAAGGGTGCACCAAAAAAAATAACCCCTTAGCAACTTTGCAATAACTAGGCCCAAAAATAGTAATCCGTCCTTCCTAAAAGTTTATCAGTTCGTAGAGGAATCTAATCGAATTTGAGATCTAACTACCAATTTCCACCTTTATATCTGTCTGTTCTGTTGTGTGCCTCCAGTCATTTTCTGAATGCCGATACAGATGTGTCCATGAATTTTGAGACAAGTCATTGCAAAGCTCGTACACATCAGTCATCCTATCGTGGCGTTTCGCTAAGACATAAAGAAATAGTCTTTTGGAATTCCCCATGGTCCTGCTAGCTCAAAGGGTTAATATTGAAAAAATATTTGAGGACTCTATTTACCTCTTTCATTAAAGCAATTTCTAAAATTTCATAACCTTGAAATATTGACTTGGTTAATTGAATTTAAGGCTGTTTTGTAGAAACTTCATATTTTTTGAACGCATGGCGATATCAAAGTGAAATTTAGTAGTTAGATGTAGAATTTCCTTTATACAAACTGACAAAATTTGGGTAAAAAATAGATGTTTGGCTCAGCCAAACATTAATAATTGCACAATCACCAGGTTTTTAAAGCACACCGTATATATACAGTAAACCTAATTCAAACAAAATTAAGAACTTTTGCTAATTAACTCAGAAAAAGTTATAAAATATTATCGAGTCTATAACTTTAAAAGTGGTAGCAATTATTTGTTAGTGGTTGCTATTTATTCTAAAATCATCTTTCAATGTTGTATACGATTAATTAAAATGAAAAGGTGTCTAGTCATAGAATTATACGCTACCTTAAGAAAAGTTGAAAACATTGAAAATTGTACGCTAGATAATCGAGACAGCATCAAGTCATGTAGCGTGGTAAACAGAGCTGCATTTTCTCGATACCTTCTGGTGTTTAGATCATCTACAATAGTACACACTGACCTTATCAAAGACACATAAAATAGAAATTTCTTTTTGCAACCTAAATAATAACTTACAGCAAATTTTATTTCACTATTACAATGTCATACCGGTATACATATACAGGCGGGGAACTTATGTGTGTGTGTGTGTGTGTGTGTAGGTTTAGGTACAGTTCTATGGATCTACCAAGCTCACCAAAATGGCAATGAAAGAGACTCAACACAACAGTTGATAATAATAAATACAGTTATTAAATTATTTGAAAAGAATAGTTAATAAATTATAAAGTAATAGTTAATTAATTATAGTTATTCTGTTATTTTTCCTTCATAATATTCTCATTCCAGATGTTAGCCCTCGCAATTTTCTCTTAACTCCTAACTTAACTTAAACTCTCTCTCTCTCTCTCTTTGTTCTCTTCTAATTCTATTCTTAATCTTACTATATAATTTTACTCACTGCTTTATCTCTCACTCTCTCACTGTCATTATCCATTAACCAATCAAAGCTCAGCCGCTCATATCTATCATAACCTCAGCACAATCATATACAATTACTACATATTACACCTACCATTACTAATATTAGAAAAACAACACCATAAAAGTGTAACTTTCACATTTCATTCAAATAATTCATTATTAACAAAAGTAAATAATTCAATTCAATAATAAAAAATGGCACTATTTGCAAGTTACTAAATAAATGATCCAATTATAATTTTTATAATGATTCCTATAATAAAAGTGAATAAATAATTTACTGTTGTTGATTTTGGTTGTTTATTGAGAAACTATTGCAGAGAGTGTCATTCTTCAGACTGAAGGATATATATAAAAACAGAATGACTCAATTCAAACAACAGACAACAGAATTTTGACTCGAACATTAAATAACCAAGTGTAATTGAAATGAAAATGTTACTGGAATTAATTCTATAATAATGAAGTAAGAGAATAATTTTAGTCAAAAACTTGCTAAAAGTTAAGACATCAAATAAAGTTCAAGATTTACAGATTTAACTCAAAAACACATCACCTCAATGTGTTTTTGAGTGACCAACACAACTCTGTATAATCATATCATTATCAAGCACAAAAAAATCCATCATTTATAAATCAATGATTTGTAACAAATCAAAAACAAAACCTAAAATTCAATTAAAAGAATAGCAATTTGCTACAGTAATCATTACAAATATGTAAATCATTAATATACATGCCAATGCAAAAATAAATGTGAATTAATATAGAGAGTGTTGCAATCCATCACCGGGTACAAATATAATAGAAATCAATTTAATCGTACATAACCGTATACTAATGCCATTTTAAGTAACAAAGAAATAAAGCAAATGGAGCAGGCATATAAACCATTTACAAATTAATGAAACTTGATCATATACTGCAGGCCTATATCCTAATCGATCTCTCAATACCGAATCTGTAAATACAGTTCTGTAAAATATCAATGGAAAAAGATTTTATTCATTAAAAAAGATATTTCTAGTTTGGTGAATGCAGACAAGTTGTCACATAAGATATAAAAGATCAGTGTTTCCTAAATAATAGATGATCGCGTCAATGAGCAAGCTCATCAGCAGTCATGATAGACAACATAAATTAGAATTTATAGTAAACTTATTCAACTATAGTGTTTAAACTATTAGATACTGAAGAATAAATTCTACAATATAATAAGACACTATAATACTAGTCACATTCTAATATGAAAATTATAATAGGAAACTAATTGATAAATTAATTTCAATCTTTTAAAGACATTTAGGGAATCGGATGTAATAATGAATTTAGGAGGATTCGTCTCTGTACGATTCGTTCCAGGACGATTCGTCTTGAAAGATTTCTTCTCACAGGCAGTTCATCTTGTGGACAATTCGTCTCAATATAGGTTAAAATATTTGTACGAGTTTGAAATCAAAGACAAATAATGTCATTGTACTGTAGTCATTACAACAGCCATCAATATAAGAGGTTATTTAATTGTTCAGACATGGATTACAATAAGCTGCAGTTGAAAATGTCAAAATGTGTATTAATTGTCAAATATATCAATGTTAATTACAGCTGTTAATAGTAGTGTGCCAAATTTTATAATTATTTTAGTCAATGACATAGTTATTAGAGAGGGGAGATATTGACCTTGACCTTGTCGATGGAGCTACCTACCAGCATACTATAATAGCACACTTGTAGTAAAAATAAAATAAAGAGAAACAAGACGGAAGAAAAAGAAAGAAAAATAGTAATGAAAACAATAACAATTGGCGGTGCAGCGGGGAAATGCAGCGGCAGTGCTGCGAACTTTTTACACTTTTTAGGCACTTTTTAACTTTTAAATGTGTAAATGTCTGAACGTGCTTGTGCAAACTATTAACTTTCTGTATACTGTAAATTAATAGTAGACACTATCTTTTATATTTCTTCTATAATGTATTTATTCTATATTTATTTTATGTCAATTTGCATTGCTATATCTTGTTAATAAACTCACTTTGTTGAAAAAAGTAAACATAAATAAAAAAAATAACAATAGGAAAATTTTAAAATTAAAAAAATAAAATGAATAACGAAAAATAATAACAGGTGTTTCTTTTAGATGAATCGTCCTAAAGACGATTCAAAAAGAAAAGATGCCTAGAGATGAATCTTGCGCCTAGATGATTCATCTCTAGGCGCAAATAAGATGCAGTTGGATCAGTTACACACATAACACAATGCCATATCCAATGAAACACCTGGTTAAAGCGGTGTCTTGCGGTAGCATTAATATTTACATTTTATTATTTATTTCATATTTTTTAATAAAATACTTGCAGATTACTTAAAAAAATTGAGAGTAAGAACCTTTACTAATTAATAACAACTAGTTTAGTGAGAAGATTTGTTCTTTTATTTAAACTAGTAAATAGAAGCCCGGATTGGGAGTGCAAGATAAGTACTAGAATCAAAAAGGTTCAAAATGACAACTTTTATATCTATAAATATAACATATTGTGAATAACAAAAAACTATTTTTTTTTTTACTTTTGTAGTTTAAAATCCTAAAGGGATTTTTCTTTAAATATTTTTCAAACAAAATTGTATTCAAGAAATTATTTTTTTGTTTATTATTATAGCAGCATATAGTAAGCAAGATTGACAGCAAACATGAATCTGAACAGAAAAAATTTCTGTTAGCAAATTTCCGAGGACTCCAGATTCTCAGTGAGTCAGTTAACTCATGGCCAGGAGTCAAGAAACTATATTTATACAAATTCAACTCTATGAGTAACTGTTTACCTGAAATACTTTCTTTCATTGATTCAAGTAGTTTTTGACCAGCTTGAATTATGACTCTCTTCATTGTCTGAGTGCTGTTCAAAAAGTTCTTGCAATTTGAAGTCAAATAACTTAAGTCAAATATCTCATGACAAAGATTGAAGAGTACAAAAATCTTTTGAGTCAAATCAGACACACTGTGGAATCCTGCAATGAACAAAATTGATAATAAAACAACCAACTGTTAGGATAACCTAATAAGATGTTAACCAAAATCAATATCTCAATATACAAGCTGTAACTTACATGTATATCGTCAACGCAAAAACAGGCAAATGGCCTGTTAGGTGCCATAAAGCACTTGGGCAAACAGGTCCGGGAAAGTATGCCTATAAGCCTATATATACATTGCATATAGCATTCATTATAAATCAAGATCTTGGAGAGGAAAGACATAACAAAAGAATTAGAAACATTATAGAGTATTCAATTTTCTAGAGAATATATTCAATATTCATTTAACATTAAATTCTTAAGTGATTAATATAGGATATAGTCATAACTTAAAGAGTTTCAATATTGAAAATACCTACTCGACGTTAAATATAAATATATTCGGATCATGGAACATGATCTCACAAAGGTGTATCTAGCAAACTTGTGTTAATTGATTGGTGACCACCGATCAATTAACACAAGTTTGCGAGATACACCCCCTGACCAGAAAGACATGTAAGTCCTGGTCACTAGATAAAATCTCGTCATTCCTACTTGCATTTTTTACCATGATGACTTTGCCAACAAACCAGTTACATATAATGACAAATGCTTAACAAACAATAACGTCTGGAAACATAGTCCTTTTCCAGATATCAGACTACAGTCTTTTCCAAATATCAGTCTACAGTCAGCATCTTATCAACCCCTTCAATACCCCATACAAGGAGATGGTTCTGCGTCCTCTTAGGTTGTGGTATGTCTTAGTTTACCAATTATTAAATGTTTAATTAATTATAGTTTAAATAATACTAATAGTTTAAGCTTAGGTACTTTAATTGGTCACATTTATTTGTTAAATAGTCGCAGTTTTCTCAATCATTATTTTGCTCATAACTTTAAAATGCTCAAATTTTCATCAATTGTGGGTTTTGTCTGGTGGTACTGCGCGCTGTTTCTCTATTTTAGGAATCAGTTTCACATCCCAGCGACTACCTGGCTAGTCTTCCCTTCCGCCTCAATGTTCTGCATCATTCTATTCTAACGAACTACGAGCATCCTTTACCTGTGGGTACAGCCTCATCGATTCCTTTAACCCATATCGTGATTCTGGTATTAAGTTAAGGACTATAAATCAGGGTATAAAATTAAAGCTTAAAACGGAGAAGTATGGGAAATATTTGATTAGTTGGTACGATATGATATTTGGATAACTTATAATAAAAACATTTATGTCTTCATCGGATCATATTGCATCTAGTAAATACATTATTCTTAAAATTTCTCTAGGGCTTATATTTAAACCTTTGTTCATGACGCTTGACTAAGCAGCGCTTTAATTAGATGACGATACGACATGATTGAATTTATTACAGCAGGTTTGTTCTAGAATTAAGTTTAAATACACATATATGATCTGTAGTAATTGTGAATAGGGTTGATTTGGTTCTAGGACAATAACCCCCCGGACAATAACCCCCCGGACAATAACCCCCGGACAATAACCCCCTGGACAATAAC
>JAQIXG010001929.1:0-19490 GCA_034700105.1 Oconnorella tubifera | reverse complement strand
GTAAATTAAATCCATTTTCTCAAAACCTTAGTTTAGCGTCGTAAATTAAATCCATTTTCTCAAAACCTTAGTTTAGCGTCTTAAATTAAATCCATTTTCTCAAAACCTTAGTTTAGCGTCGTAAATTAAATCCATTTTCTCAAAACCTTAGGTTAGCGTCGTAAATTAGGGTTAGGGTAGGGGTTAGGGTTAGGATTAACCCTAACCCTAACCCTAGCGGTTAGCGTCGTAAATTAGGGTTAGGGTAGGGGTTAGGGTTAACCCTAACCCTAATTTACGACGCTAACCGTAAATTAGGGTTAGGGTAGGGGTTAGGGTTAGGGTTAACCCTAACCCTAATTTACGACGCTAACCTAAGATTTTGAGAAAATGGATTTAATTTACGACGCTAAACTAAGGTTTTTCCGAAATCTTGATTTTTAACTCAGTTTTACAACGAAAAAATAAGAATAAGCTTATTTAAATCCTCTTATTGTTCTAAAGTACTAATTTAATCAGATATTAGCACATGAAGCTGTAACCAAATCTTACACTACTTTATATATAAAAAAATGACTCGGGATTCGAATCAAACACTAAAGCTGCCTATCGTACAAAGTAACTACTACGCAATGGGTCCATTTATTAATCATTTAATTTGCTAAATTCATTCAAATATATTTACAATTCACGTTGCAGATATATTAAAAACTCCAACAAAAAAATCTAATAAATGATATTTTCCCCGTTTTAATTGCTTTTAATTTAAAAATAGAGAAAATGTCATAAACATTGAAGATTTAGATCTTCTATTTCAAATAATTATAATAATACTACAACATCAAAAAATACTCCCTTATTCAATTATAAATGTAATTAAATTTATTTATATATTTAATTAGATTAATTACTATTTAAATAATATTGAATTAATTAGTAATTTAATTAATACTTATTTTTACTTTCAAGCGTTACACCTACTCAGTGTTTTCCACAAGTATTTTTTTATATTATTGACCACAAAAGACAAAAATATCACAAAAAGTAATAAGTCATAAAATAATTATTGCAGTAGATTAATTAGTACAGTAGTCTAATTAGTATAGTAGACTAATTAGTATAGTATACTAATTAGTACAGGGGAAAAAATATCCCTACATCAAAGTCTTAGGAAATAATTGTAGTAGACGAAGAATCTGTAGCAAGGCTATTAGATTTAGTAAAGGGCCAAACTTGCAAAAATAGAGATGACATAGGGGCATCTCTACTTTTTACTAATTACTGATTTACCATCAATCGGGATCCACTTCCCTCCCGCATTGGCGGTATTTGTCGGGGAAAAAGCAGCGATGCTTATTTAAATCCCCCTTTGTACCTTAGGTAGTTATCTAACCCTGACTTTAAACTGTTGATATCACCTGCAAGTGCTACAGTCCCAGGGAGGAGGTTCCAGAAATCTACTAATCTATTTTCAAAGGAAAATTTACCAAAATTAATATTAAATCTAGATTTAAATAATTTTAACTTATGACCCCTGGTCCCCCCTCCTGCCTTCTTATAAAAAAAGTATCATCCCTCAATCCCTCCAGTCCGTTTAAAATCTTATAAACCTTCAACATATGAGCCCTCAACCTACTTGTCTCCAATGTAGTCAACCCTACCTCTAGCAACCTCGCTTCATACGGGACTACCATCATGCCCTGTATCATCCTAATGGCCCGTCTCTGGACTTTTTCTAGTTGCACAAAATCTTAAATACGGTCTCCTTAAGCTTGAATACAATAATATAAATGTGGTCTTATAACTTAATGACTTGTACAAACGTATTAACATATCTTTCCTCCTGCGACTAAAGGTTCTGAGACGAAGCGCTGAGTCGACGCGGTGTGGGGGAGTGGGTTTGGATAGTGTAGTGTGGGTGAGCTCACTTTCCAAAAAATAGTCTCCCGACATTTGATCCACTGTAGCCTTCAGTTTACGATTGTTTTTACAGCTATGTTTAAGATTAAGTTTGGAGTTGAGGTTAAGGATATGGTTAGAATTGTGGTTAAGTTTAGGTTTACTTTAAGGGTTATAGTCAGGGCTGACCAAATGTCGGTAGAGCAAGCGTCGTAGACCAAAAGTCAGTAGACGAATTGTCGAGGATCCCGGCTTCTCTTGAAAACACTAACTTTTTACAGATTTTTGCTTTGGTGTTTTAATATCGCTCACTTCAAATCTTGAAAATGGTTAGTTTTTTAATTACGAGGGAAATTAGTATTTAATTATTCAGTAATTATTGAAATATTAAATAATTTAAATATTAAATAATTATTAAATTATTATTTAAATGAATATTATCGTATTATTTTAATTAAATTTCATTTTTCATTTTTTTATTTATAGACTTTTTACTAATAGAATAGAATTATAATACCTTTATGGTAAGAGACGAGGAGTGAAAAACATTTGTATGAAAAGGAAAGAGAGTGAATTTAAGTCTTTAGTTGAAATTATATGATACGATCACGTTGTTTTAAAGGAGGATTGTAAGACATGTTTCATAAAAATGTAAAGTGCGGAATGAGCACATTATTAATACTCGCTAATTATATACTTTAATATATTTTTAAATTATTTAGAATGGATGAAATTGTACCATTTTATTTATCAAAGTAACAGTATTCGTTATTACGTTTGTGTTTTGTTTAATTTTTATGTTAAAATGTTTACAATCATTGCGATTTTGTTTCAGTTATTCTACTCATTCTTCAAATCTCTGGTGGGGAAAGATGTTGTAGTTGAACTGAAGAATGATTTGAGGTTAATATTCATCTTGATTATGTCAAGAAAAACTGGCAGCAAATTCACACATACAATGCAAATTAATTAAAATAACAAAAACTTAAGGTGCAATAATTGAATATTTGAAAGAAATAAATTAAGTTTAGACTGACATGTTAGATTTAAAACAATTTTGCTAATATTTTTATTGTATTTACAAAAAGTTACAGTGCATATATTATTGTATTTCACTGCAATATTATTGACTTTATTAAAAGACATTTTATCAGTAATGTAAGTGAATTCATATTATTGGATTTTGTAAAGTTTATTAACATAGTTCATCTTACGAATTGAATATAAATGAGAAATATTCAGTAGACAGTGGCGGTTCTAGCAAAAATTCTCAGGTGGGCAGCTGATAAAAAAATAATTAAATAATTTTATCCTTATTTAATTTTAAATAAAAGATAACAAGAGAAATTAGCACAGATTTAGCAGCATAAAATTCAATACATCAAGGCAGAAACGAAATTCGTCGATTCGGCTGTTTGCCAAACTCATCAACAACAAGTTCAGGATTACTTTTTAAGTTAGTTAGATCACGTTCGATTGATAGAACCGCAAGTCCTGATATTCTTTCTTGCGTCATTGTTGATCGAAGATAAGTTTTAATCCTCTTCAATGACCTAAAGCTTCTTTCACACGACGCGCTGGACACAGGAATACACATAATCAACTTGAAGTATAGAACCAGGTCAGGAAAACTGGTCCTCATTTGATGCAAAAAGTCAAAACAATCCTTAGTTCTCCTCAAATTCTCGGCAATCAACAGATTCTTTGCTACTAATATTTGGGTTCTAAGCGATTCCTTGTTAAGTTTGAATCTTTCAAACATATCGCAGAATGGTAAAACTTGCTCAACATTTAAAAAATTCTCGCTGTTTGGATCGGAAGCTTCGACATACGTTAAAAGTGTGTCATATGAAATCAAACGAAAAGAGATTACTTTTCTGAATTGAGCTGAATTGAGCCGCGGAACTAGTAATAATGAAACTCAAAAATTAGCAAAAATGGAATAGAACAAGAGAAGTCAGTAAAGAAAAGGATTTTCGATGGCCAGCAGTGCAAGAAGCCCTTGTGTTAAAAATTGTCAGGACTTTCTTTTTCTAAATTCTGCACATCCTACTAAATATGAGCGGTAATGTTAAACTGATTTTACCGTTAGTGATATTTTACTATTCGGTAAATATTACGTTTATCAATACCGTTTTCCTTCCTCCCCCCTTGGACGTCCACATTTAGTGCGAACATTTTCAAAATTTTAAATAAAAGATTAAGATTCCTTTAATAAGTCTGAATATATGATAACTAAGATAATAAGGTTAACATTACGTGCAGTAAGAAATGCTAATACAGGACAGTATTTAAAATTATTAATATATTAATTACCTTTAATAAGAGCCCAAACGATCATCCGAAACAAAATAAAACTTGATATCTCACGATATAACACGATATAAGAAAGGCGCCAATTGCGTCAATTGGTGCCTTTCTTATTTTCTATTGCTGTTGTTTCTTCCTTTGGTTTAAAAATGTAAAATTTTATATAAATTAAAAAAAACACATTACGACTGTATCTATTTTATGAGCATACAACAAAAAACTTTACAACAAACTAGAGCAGCCTCATGATGCATGCGGACACTTTCTGCTTAACCCTCCCCCCCTTACCCCTTGTCCGCAATTGTCTCGTTTTGGCAGACCGCACCCCCCTAAATACAGGCATCCTTTATGCATGGTCCCTATTCATGGCAAATAACATTTTTCTTTAAAATTTCAAATTTTAAAATTTCTCGAAAACCCAGGTGGGCAACTCCCCACCTTGCCAGTACCTAGAAACGCCACTGTCAGTAGACCAGAGAAAAGCTTTACTTAATGCATATCAGAAGTTTAGATAGCTTTAAAATAGGCTTTATTAAAAATATTTATACAAATGTTTTGATTGATATTGATTGATTGATAAATGATTGATTATTGATATGACTATGATCCCTTAACATTAAATAATTATTGTTTGTTATGTTTCAGTATTTGCGGCACTCTTCATTCAGTTGATCAGTTTCTAAACATCAAGCTTACTGAGATCAGTGTTACAGATCCGGATAAATATCCACATATGGTAAATAGTCTACATTTCTTTTCAGCAGTTTTATAATTTATTAATTATTCATAGAATCTGTTTTTCATTATCGTCATTCTCGTAGTCTGTACTGTTATTATCGTCATTATCATTGTTATCATTATAAATATTTTTACCTAATAGTCGTATGGATTTTGTCTCTGACTGAGTGAGCTTTTTTGAATTTACCAGTTATTTAACAAATATTGTACAGGCAGATAGGCAGGACTACAGCATAATTGTGTCTTATTATACGGGACTACAGCATAATAATTGTGTCTTATTATACGAGGAGATGGGCATGCTAAGCAATATTTACATTCAAAAGTTTTAAACTAACGTCTGTGAGTGAGTCAGCTTTTTTATATATATAGTGTGATTGTGCCCGTTACATGGATGGCTAGTCCTTGATAATGCTTCAAGAAGATAATTTAAATGTTTTACAAACTTTTAGTTGTCAATCAAGAACTGTTTTATTCGCGGTTCAGTCGTCCGATACATTCAATTGCCGGCTGATGAGTGCGATACTCAACTGTTGCAAGACGCTGCGAGAAAGGAATCGGCTCAGAATAAACAACGGCCTTGAACATGACGGCAGTTTTTTGTTTTTTATAAGACGATGTGAAGACAGTCTATGCAGCATTTGAGAACAATTGCTTTCGATGGATTTATTACCTGCTGCAGTGGATCTCATTCTAATTAATGATACAAACGTTGAAACACTTCGTATATGTTTACAAATTAAAAGAATTATTTTTGGTTGCTCTGTAGAGCAACTGATATTTAGAAATTATGACCATTTCATGTTAGAAATAACTTCTATTGCAAATAATCGTTTATAATTTTGTGCAAGATAATTTAAACAAGCTTTTATAAGTTTTAATAAATCATAGAATAAAAAAGTATTCCTAGGAATTTTCTACTGATTATCCATTGTTGAAATATGTGTTTGTTTGTCTCATATCAATAATATAAAGGAGAGGTTAGGCAAGATTGCATGACATTTATGTTCACTAGATCAATATAACGTACAGTGTCAAGCTTTTTACTGTAATCGTGAAAACTGTAGCTGTAGAAATTCAGAATTAAATAGTTTAAATAAGATTGAATATGAGCTTATAATAATAATTCCTTAGTTTAACTTTAAAAATCAGTAATTCTAATTTAATTAATTATATCAAATATTGCAGATCATATGTTTTGTCATTATTGCTTTATTATTCTACGAATCTAGATTCAAGTATCCGTTACTTTGTAACTATGAAAATTAGATAGTTTTGACTGGTGAGTCAAGCTTTGTGGAAACATTAAAGGCACTGAATATTATTTTACTAATCATTCTAGCCAATGCTTAATATTCATATAAATAAATTTTATTACTATGACAATTTTATGTTCGCTTTTTCTCAAATATATTATTGCGTTATTGTTATTGATCATTGCGGGTTTTTTTTATGTTTTTTAAACATTTAAAATAAAGTAATAACATTCTGAATGTATTTTAAAACCTTCATTAAATTTTATGTAATACTGATGGATACATGTTTTGTTTAAAAATTTAGCAACAAAAAAATAAACTTGCAAAAATTAATCATGCAAAGCAGAATTCGGCATTGTATACCTTATTTCAATCATATATTTACATTTACTAAATGAATGTTTAGTTGCCAGAGAAATAACATTCCAAAGCGTTCAATGTTTGAAATATTAAATTACTAGAATTTGTACCTAGTTTTTTACAAGTTTACTACTGGATGCTTTATTTATATTTGTTTACGAGCATAAATTTTGATAGCATGTATTTATAAATTATAATTAGTATAATGCATTATTTATACAGAACCATGGGTGATTATACCAATATGAATGTATATATTTTCTAAAATACTAAATTCCATTTTAAAATCATAAAATCAATTTAAAATAGCAATTAGAATAGCAATAGTATTTAATACTTCTTATAAATTTTATGCTATGTTTTCTGTAATTGAACAAGTTCTTCTTTATATTTTTGGACCTGTTTCATAAGCTGCTCATTTTCAGACCATTTTGTTTCCATTGTTTTAATTGCTGCTTGACAAACATCCAAAGATCCCGTTATCAGCGATAGATATGCAACTTTCTCTACCAAAATAGCTTCTTCAGGGTTAACATTCGCTGCCTTTTGAAAACATTCTAACGCTTTATCCAATTGTTCTGTATGAACATAGGCAATTGCAAGATTGCGTAAATATGATTCAGTATTTGGTCGCTTGTGTAGCCAGTACTCGTAAAGTTGTATAGCGCCATCTATCCAGTCTTTCTTTTCAAACAGATCAGCTACTTGTATAATTAAAGATTCATTAAAAACGTCTAACTTACTTTCGTGTAATTGCAAGATATCATTAATTCTAGAAATGTCTTTATTCAGTAAGAGATCTAACTCGATCTTTTGAAATATGAGATCCTTTTGATCCGGATAGAGTTCTATAGCTTTATCAATGCTCTCTTCTTCAATATCTTTACATTGTCCATCAGGATAAAGATGATTGACGTAATGTAAAAAGAGATATGGTAAAAAATTGCGCATTTTTTCGCAATGTATCATAGCTTTTGATACTTTACGAACCCCGGAGTGATCCTTGATTCGTAGCAAATGAATCAGGTAGTTGTTATAAACTAAAGGAATACCGATATCCAGCTGATTACATTCGAACATGAAGTTAAACACATCCCAGAAGTATGGCAAGCCATCGTCCATCTTTTTCTGCATTAAATAAACCAAAGCGATATTTTCTTTCGCGTAGATAGCATCAATGCTATCACCAAAGTCAATTTTTCTAAATATTTCAAGTGTTGTTTGTAGATGTTGCAACGCTTCATCATAAAGTTCTCGATCTCTCGCAAGATTTGAAAGATAAAAATAAGCGTAAGCTACATCAAAGTGATTATAACCGAGTGCGTTCACTTTAATCTTAAGAGCTTTCATGTAAATTGCTTCGGCTTTTTCAAACTCATTTAGCCTACGATAACAGATACCCAAATTACTCATAGAATAAGATATCTCAACTGGCATTATAGTTTTATACAGAGCTTCTTCCGCTTTTATAACTTCCTCGTATTTTTCACGAGCAAGTTCATATTTACCAATATCGACGTATATTTGCGCTATGCATGATAAGCTTTTATTGATATCATACTTTGAGTCGGTATCGTTTACAATCTTTCGAATGCGCATTGACTCAGTGAAACACTCCTCAGCCTCACTAAATTGTTTGAGGCCCATGTATGCTGTACCAGTGCCGTGATAGGATCTCGCTAACTGAATTTGCTCTTGAACACTAAGATCTTGTTTTCCTTCGTAGTATTTTATAACGGACAAATGTAGAGGCAGCGCCTGACTGTTTTTTCTTGAATCCACATACAAGCATGCGAGTCGATATGTCATTAAATTAATAATCTGATTTCGATAAGCTTCGGACAAAACGGAAGCTCTTTCTGCTACAGTTTTAGTTCGCTGTAAAAAGAACTCTTCTACTTTTATCTTTTTGGCTGCAGAAAAGAATGTGCTGTACGAATCTAGTATAGAGATCTTTTGCTCTACAACGTTTGGATTTGGTTTTAGATCCTCTTCATATTGCTGCATGTAGAGATCTACAGTATGAGTGTCTATTGATTGATTAAATCTTCTTATTATTTCTTCACTACTGTTTTCTATCAAATCAACGTATTCCATAAGCTCGTATATTCTCAATGAATGTAATTTAAGAAAGACAGGCACTTGCATGATTAGATCCGAAAGTTTGGCTTTATCTTGAGCTTTAAAACACAGCCACGGCAATTCACTATATAAATGATCAAGAATGGGCAGATCTTGCTTCTTAGCAGCTTGATATATACGTTGAAAATAATTTATTTGTTCGTATAGAATCTCGTTCTCTTTTTCTTGGTTTATAATATATCGATCATAGACAGCAGCTCTAAGTGCTGTCTGAGAAAAGCGTAGAAATCCTCCACTCATCTTATTCAAGAATTGTTCTAGAGCGTAATACAATGGTGACCAGATATGTGAAGCAATACTATGCATCTCGATAAGTTCACATTCTTGTAATCCATAACGCGAAATGTGCAGACTACACATGACTTTCTCTGTAAGATTCTCATTAACATCAGGATTGTAATCACATTCTAGACGCTCTAAATACTTCCCAAATAGTTCAGTTAAGTTAGAACAAGATATAAGGGATTCAATCTTTTTATCGAGCTCTCGAAACTTACCAAACATACAAAGTTCTTCTATAATAAGTTTAAGGAATAGTGGATTTGACGTCTGTTCTGCATTTATCACTTTCTCCAGTTGTGAATCTGACATTGTTTTTCCACGTTGAAGTAATGCTTCACGACAAAAGGTCTTCCGGATTTCAGGTGTTAATGCTTCTATTTTGAGTGTATCATATTCACGACTTCCCACCAGTTCTTCTATACTGGTTGTATCAGAGGAATCTGTTGAAACTACTATGTGAATTCTGGATGGTGTAACTTTTGGCAACCAAAACAGTGGACGAACTATTTTTTCTTTATATTGGACTTTCTGAAGTTCATCAACGATAATGACAACATCTCGACTTTCATCTGAAGCGGCCTGTAAACATAACTGTAGTTCATTTAACAGTTTGGCATCATCCATTTGTTCTAAATCTGGATATTCTGTTTCAGAATCATTATTTCCTTTCCTCTCTTGACTAAGCGCATGTCGCAGGTTTGCTACTATTCTTTGTAGAATATTTTTTGGATTACTACTATCTTGCGTGCATTCAATAAAATGATAAATATAAATACCTTCTGTATTCTGTTTTTTTAAACCATATATCCAGTGACTAAGCAATGATGATTTTCCGCTCCCTGGTTCTCCAATTATCAGCAACTGTTTAGAGTTTGTTTTGTGTGAAATTTTGCTGTTTAGTTGTGAAATATACCCATCACCTCCGTAATATGAAAACCCGTGTGATGCCATCAATGCGTCATGTTGTGCCAATTGTATTTGACGAACAGTCTGCTTGGAACCTTGCTGCTTCAATATCACATCTTTTATATATTTCATTGTGTGCTCGTACATAAACTGAGCTCCTTCGATAGGATTCTTATACCCGACTAGAAGAGCTAAACAATCATCTTTTGTGTCTTTCACTCGGTTAATCAACTCATCCATATACTTCACTGCCTCTTCACTCTCGGCAGAGTACTTATACACCTCTCGGCTATCGCCCTTTTGTTCGCCAGCCTCTCTCATCTTATCATCAAATTCTTTATCCCTGAAGCAAATAACCGCAGGTATCTTACCAGGATTATTGAGATGTCCATGAAGAAATTCTAACTCTGTAACACTTCGATCTCTAACTTGTTCCAACCAGGGGTAATTACAAACCGCTGCATCGAACGTCATCTGAAGAGCATTATCTTGTAAACCTCTCCAACCATACCTTTGACCAAAAAATCCAACAAACAGATCTGCTCGATCGATTTCTCGCAGACATATATTGATAGTTTGATAATTAGTCGACTGGTCAGTGCTGATACCCCACCTCATATCCACGGGAGTAAATCGAACGCCGACCGCGCTTAGGGCTGATGACAGTTGAGGCCAGTAGCGACGTGTTAGATCCTCTCTCTCTCCTTCCATACCGTTGAAAGGAGATGAGTAGAAAACTCGACATACCGTTGGATCCTTTAATTTGACAACGTTTTGGTTAGTTGACATGCTTGGTTTGTTACAGGTTTCAACGTCTGCATGAAACCAATTCACTTGCTCTGTAATAGACCGACTTGTGCATTTGAGTAATTTTGAGTTTGCATGCAGTGCAGTTGTAGGACTACGAGTTCTAACGCTCATAAATAAAAATCGATTTAAGCTAGGTTGTATCATAGCAACATACACAAGCTCTTATAGAACCCGTGTAAAATATTTTTAGCTAAAATGAGTGTATGGATAATCGTCATTGCCAGATAACTTAATCATAATATTAAAATTCATGTTTAATATGCCCTAGCATTATGTAGGCTTAATAGAATGTTTGATGCTACAGCATCTTCTAACTATTTTGCTACCGAGAATTTGTTATGTAGTAAGTGAATATATAATTGCAGTGGCGTAGTCAAGGGGGACCGGGGTGTGGGTCTTATAACCCCCTCACCATTATAGGTAAAACAAGTTTTTTGTAGTTTTAAAAATGTATGAGTATACAAATATGAGTATACAAATATCATATGTGGAGACAAAATACATGTATTCGGAGACAAAATATTTAGTGATAATTTTAAAAAGGCATCAATATTTTTGAGGAACTTCCTCTTAGTGAAATTCTAGAAACTGAATAAATTATTAAATAGCAATTTATTCAGGATTGTTCTCAATGAATTCAGGATTGTTACTAGGATTGTCGATATATTGGAGCCTCTACAAAATGTTGATGTTGTGATTTATGTTGGAAAAAAATTTAAATTGAGGTTTTTTATCCTACTCTTTGCATTTTCGCCTAATATAAAAAATCATCGGGCTTTCATCGCTTAGTGTGGAAAGATCTTAGTTGGAGAGTTAACAATTATTATAATTGTAGTTCTCAGTCCACATTGGGCATAAGAAATCTTACAATCTAATTCGGTATTCTATTATATTCTACACTGTATATTTAGATATAGGCTATAGTCAACGGTAGGCTTGTTATTATAAGTGCTATGAGCGGCCACCAAGAGAGATGTAGACGCGAATACTGGCAAACCAGGCGTAGAAGTTTGAGTATACTATAAGTAAACAAACTGTAGTTAGTGAAAGCGATTTCTAGACCTAGATCTAGACAGTTGTTCAATTTTAGCTTGTGGAGATTTTGCAGAAACAATTGAAAGAAAATCGAGACAATCTTTATACCAATCTAAACCTATTGTTATCCGGCATAATAACAGTGTATATAATATAGACTTAAAAAATTTTATGCTTCAATTTCGATTACCATCAAGATGTAGTAATTATATTTTAAAATATGCATAGTAGTGTATAATTATAGCAAATTTAAAAAAACAAAACAAAATCGATATTTTTCAAGCAAATTTCTACAATTGTAATTGTAGAAAATTTGAAAGATTTATACGTGATATAAAAGTAATCCAGTGATTTTATACCTTTTTATTGCAAAGAAAAAAGTCTTAGCTATGGCCTCGCTTAAATTAATACAGAAAAAATAACATCAGATTACATAAATTCATTTAATTCTAAACAATTAAATATATACCCAAACATACAGTATAGGCCCTATGTGACAATATTAAACAATTAAATTATAATAAAAAATAAACAGCAAAATGAATCAAGTTTTTTATATAAGACTATAACGTGAATTTCCTCAAATGTGCGATGTAATCAACATTATAAATAAGTATAGCTACACTGTATCGTGATGGCGTATTAAACATACCAATTAACATATTAACGGAATGTAAGAAATGTTAATGCGTGTTCGCTAAATAACATCATAACACACAAGATAAATGTCTATTTGTTCATGATATATTAGCAACTCTTTATTCTAACAATAAACGTACAAGATAATTGCAACAGAAGAAAAACTAAATAATAATGATGCTCCGTCAATATGCAAAGAATTACAAAAAGAGCAATAATAAAGATTTATTTAGTACAAAATATTTGAATAGAAAACATTTCAACTGTTCAGCTATAGTTTTACAATAACTAACAGAAAAATAATTCATGGGTAAAAATAATTAGTAAAATAATTAAAGCAAATTGTTCATGAAAAAAAATGCCATTTTCTAAAATAAACAACGAAGCATTCAAGGAGTGAGTGTAAAGAATTATTTAAAAAAAAAATGCAACTGGGCCAATGATTCAAACAGGGTAACTTGTTGTTCTAGTGCAAGATCAAAATAAATTCAAAGTGTCATAATTAGATTTCAGAATAGAAACTGTTCAGCGGCTTGCTTGAGGATGTGGTCCATTTTATTGAAGCTTAACAATTTAAGAAATAGTATTAAATATTAAAGACATACAAATTCTCATTAAAAGTATCTATTCATCATATAATTAATTACACAGATATAAGAATTGCAATAAGTAGATAAAAGATAACATTCCATTTGTTTCACAATTATACTTCTTAAAAAAAGTCAATTGCTAAAGTAATTTATAATCTGACAATCATTTAATATTCATTAATTACCCTGAAAAGTGAATTGCGTTTTATTAAATCTACGACACAAGTCTTTTAAAATCTCACAACTATATCTAAAACACACATACTATATAATACTATTCTCCAATATATTATCCTACTTAATTTGTGCATGACTTATATAAATTAAATAACAGAAGTTGTTTACATCCCCTATACTATAAATTGATCTATTGTAATACATCATAAAAATGCTAAAATAATCCTTTCCTTCTTTAATTCTCTACTCATTTATTTCACAAAACTAAACAGAATTGCTTGGCCTATGTAGGATGAATTGATTAAGCATTGAAGCCTTTTGGATTCATAGACTGCCATTTCCAAAGATCTCGACCTGCAATGGACAATAACAATACATTACTTTAAGATGATATAAAACAAACAAACAGTAAGACAAATAAGTTCTCTTAAATTGACAAAAAGATTCTACATATTCAGCATTAAAGCAATAAGTTATCTCAAACAATCACGAATAAGAAAAAAGTGACAATGTTAAATGTCAAATACTGTAATCTGTAATATCATCTCTCAAGGGTAAAACAGTTCTTTAGCTTAAAATATCAATTTCGGTCGTTGCAAATTCAATTCACAACATTAATTAGGACTTTGACTTGTCATGATTGAAGATTAATGTGACATAATTAACTGAATCATTGAGTGCAGCAGAATATTTTTATGGTCACATAATATTAATCAGCAAGCACACACAGGAAAAACGCTGTCAACCAGGTGTCTTATGTAACAAAGCATATTTAATAAAGTATCATGTTTTATACGTTTTCTATTAATTCATCAGCATCAGGGAATTAAAAAATACCATATATACAATTTAAAAGACTTTTCAAAGAACAACTCAAAATAAAATAGCTATATTCAATTACAAGAACTTATCATTCTGCGCAAAAAAATTAGAAAGAAAGAGACGCTAATATAATATCTTAAAGCAAAGTAGCAATAAAATACCAAAGTATGATACTCACACATATCATCTAGACTTTTTTCAGCTTTCCAGTTCAGTTCTTTAGCTGCAAGACTTGCATCAGCATAAACTGTAGCAACATCTCCGGACCTTCGTCCTACTATCTTATAAGCTACCTGCAGCAAAAGCCGAGACAGAGTCAAGTTGAGAAGAAAAATAAAAATTGTTAAATGAACTACAATATCGCACGCAAACTGTTGCAAAATGTGGTTATAAAAACCTCAGAAACTCAATCAAATCTTTACATTTCAATCCAAACTGTTAATGCTTCAAATTCAAAAATATAGAATGTTCTATATTCTTATATATTGTTCTACAGTATATGCAGAACACATTTACTTAATAGTGTATATGGTTTCTAAGACAATTTGAAAGCGATATGTTTTATCATACGAGGGTCATTATTTATTTATTATTATTTTACAGTGTGCATTTAAAACTTATCTTGATGCTACATGGTGCAATAATTTAAATGATAAGTATATGACCATTTAACACGCAATTCCACTTTATCTGACGATACGTCAATTGATTTGAAACGAGATTATTTAGATTATGTAATTTTTACAATTTACATAAAATTAAATAATTAGTACTTACTGGCTTTCCACTTGCAGCTTCAAATGCTTTGATCATTTCCAATACAGAATAGCCCTTACCCGTTCCTAAGTTATATACCTAAAATAAGATCAAACAATAATAATCTCAATAAAATAAAGTTTACATTATTAATTAACATTAACATAACTCAAACTCAAATAATTCAAACAAAAAATTGTTTATTACAAAACCACGGAAGCATTATTAAGAACAGTAAAAAATGGAAAAACTTTTCACTATTAATATATTGCAAGCCAGAAACCTTGAAAACAATTGAAGCATTATTAACAAACTAAAATAATAATCGTATGGTACAATAAACACTTTTGTAATAATTTTGAGAATTACAAACAGTAATGATAAAATTGCAACATATTACATAATGATTTATTTTAAACAGGAAATTAAATTATTAAAAATTAATGAGACTAAACAGATCAATCAGACATTACATGCAATAACAACAAACACTCGTACATATAAAACTTGCAGAATATAAATTATAAAAATTATTAAAAGTAAAGATAAACCTTGCAGCCGCAATTTTCAGCAAGCTTTCTTAAAGAAGCGACATGACCAAGAGCAAGATCAACAACATGAATGTAATCACGAACACCTACAACAATAAAGCGTTATTTTACTGTATTTTAACGTTATATGTTAATTTCATTAAATTAATGAAAATTAATTCAAAATGAATTCTGGTTAACAACAATTCAAGAGGTGTATACAACATTCATACTTATTTCACTGCTGTTTAAAATCACATAAGCACAAAAAAACAATTTATCTAATTATTCTATTTAATCGATTCTATTTAATCTAATTCATCCATTCATCATATAAATATATGTATGTATGCATGCATAATGTATGTAAGAATGTATGTAAGAATGTATACATGCATGTATCTATCTAATCTATCTATTTATTAATCTATGCATCCATCCACCCATCCATCCCTAAATCCATCCATCAATCTTTCCATCTCTATCTATCTATCTATCTATCTATCTATCTATCTATCTATCTATCTATCTATCCATCCATCCATCCATCCATCTGTCTAACTAACTATATCTGTCCATCCATCCATCCATCCATCCATATGACCATCTGCCTACCTGTGCCATCTGGAGTGTCATAATCATTTCCGTACACACTCAACTCTGCTCTTCTGCCAACCGCCACCTGAGCGATGAAAGGCATCAGGTTGTTAGGCGGGCCTTGAGGATCTTCACCTATCAGTCCAGAACTGTGAGATCCAACTGGATTAAAATAACGCAGAAGAATAGCATTCCATCTCTGAAATATAATTACACCATAATAAAGCATTAATGAATGTTTTATTATGAACATTAGTAACGAATCTGATAAATATTATCTGAAAAATCAAAAAAACTTACTCTGATTATAATTTACAAATATTTCTATTACATTTACTTACAGCTATTCAACAGTATAAAAGAAATTCTTTAAGTGCCAAAACCAAAGCTATATTCCTAAGATTTTCAAGGCATAAACTGTATTTTAAATATATCATTTTAATACATTATTTATAGTATGATATACTGTATCTACACATTTTTAAAAAATAAAGCAATTTTCTTCGAGGATACCTTATCGGCTGTACACTGATCTTTAAGCATTTCTTCGATGAAGTATTTAGTCTTGCCGTAAGCATTAGTACATCCCCCAGCCTTATGTGTCTCATCTATAGGAAGTTTCTCTGGATCACCATACACAGTGGCAGAGCTCGAAAACACGATGTTAAATACGTTAAATTTTGTCATAACCTGCAACAGAAAACAATGAAGAAAACCATATTGAACATGTTACATTAAACACATCATTTCTTACATCATAAAACATAATATAAATAATTTAAACTTCCTTACAATTGATGAACATTATTAAACACCTTTCATAATACGTAATGACAAACATTTGAAAACTTTATCATAATTTGAAATGTTGAAAACTACGCATAAAAAGAAATAAAAAAAATAATTTTAATTTGACAAGTGAATATTGAAGCTAATTACATTACAATGAAAAAAATATATATATAAAGAAGCAAAAGATTCTTAAATATATGAGAGTTAAAATGCTTATTGTAAAATCATAGTACTGCTTACTTCAAGAAGAATAATTGTCCCAATGAGATTGTTTTTATAATAAAGCAAAGGATTTGTGCAGGACTCTCCCACAGCCTTCAAGCCAGCAAAGTGGATGACTGCATCAAACTTGTGCTAAAACAATTATCCATTACCAGAATAAGCATACTATGCAATAAATATGTAATAATCAAAGCTTGTGAGGGTCATTTATTAAACATATATTATAAAATCACTTGTTTATAATATATGTTTGCTTTGATTGAGAAGAATTGTTTCAATCGAAGCAAATATTAAAAATATTGATCAAATTACAAAGCATAAATGTTACAATTAATACTTTAATATATCTAATATTACAATTCTAAACAATTAGTTTTATATCAGTAGTCAAAAATACTGAATGGATAGTCAAAATAAACATATTTAAAAATAAAAAAATATTCAAAATAAATCATTAATAACTTCTTTCGTCACGATCTAATTTATAAATATAATAAGTTTAATTGGAATCAATTAAATTGATTATAATCAATATACCAACCTTAGTAAAAACATCTTCGACTGCTGCGCGATCCAATAAATCTACTTTATAGTAAGTGACTGATGACTTGCTGATCTGTTCAACTCTTTTTACACTTTCTGTCAAGAAAATAAGATACTAAGAAATAAAATCAAGCAATGAATAATTAAAAAATTAACATGCTCTTTCATCCGAAGCTGAATGTTGATGTATTCAGTTTCACTGATAGTAAATCTAGCGTTTGCAATAAATTTATTGTAAATATTCATAGTTAGTTAATTATTACAGTGTAATTTAAACTATTATGCTCCATACATGTAGTTTACACCGAGTTTGAAGTTAAAAAAAGTTTCAAGATATAATTATATTATATTATTACTTGCTACTTATTACTTATTATCCGTTTCAGTTTTAGCATTAACAAATCGCAAAAAAATATATATATAATTTATTATCATATTTAGTACTGTGCTTCATATAATCCTCAACATAGTCGTATTACTCATCGTGTACTGTACACTATTCATATACTGTCTTATCAAGGTCTAAGCCTATAATTCTACGCATGGAAAAGTCATGGGCTCAAATCTCTATCACTTGAAATGTAATAAATCTTATAATAGTTATGACATGACTCCATGATTACCATACCATACCTTAAACACCGATATAATATAAAATATTTAGCTATTACCTACCATACAATTTTACTTACTGCTTAGTTTACTTATGGCTGTATTTACTACTGGTATACAATAGATCTTTTTTGATATTTTTCTTCTCCAAAATGACGACTGTCAAACCTAAAAGGGGCCAATCGGTAGCTGGTGTTAAGTTATTAGATGAACAAAAGGTTATATCCTGTTTGAGATGCAAATTAATAGTTAAAAAAGAAGATAAAGGAGTATGATGCGATATATGTGTCAACTGGTTCCATATTCAATGTGAGGGAATTTCTAACGAGCAATATAAATTTATGATTAAAGAAGAATGTAAAGTAATGCACTGGTTCTGCAGGGACTGTGAAACTGATACGTTGAGCACTGGCAACGCTATTCATTCACTAAAATCTCGACAGGATAAGTTTGAGGCAGAGATTGAAGGTGTAAAGAAAATTCTGAAGGCACATGAACTTGAGATGAAAAGAGAGACCAACTAAAGATGAAGTAAGAGTTTTCATTGACAATAAAGTTGCGAAAGAAATGAGAGATAGACCTACACAGGAGGAAGTCATGACAATGATGGAAACCAAGCTTGCTGAGTTTGATTTGATGCAGATGGAAAAAAATAAGCAAGTAGAACCGAGTTGGGCTGATATTGTTTCTCAGCATGTGGAATCTAGAATGGGCCAAGTTTCTGATAATTTAAGTCAAGTACAAAAGGTCTTGGAAGAAACAAAGAAAGAAGCTCTTGAAGTAAAAGACAAAGAAAGCCGCTCTAATAATTTAATTATTTATAGAGTGCCAGAAGTTGGTGAAAGTAATGAAGATAGAATTAGACATAACAAGTCATTCTGCCATGAGCTCTTCAATGAAACCCTTGATGTGGACTGCTCAGAAGAGAACATTAAAAAGATTTTTAGATTGGGCAAAAGAGGCGATGCCAGTACACCATTGCTTATCCAAATGAGGGAAAAGTGCACTAAAAACCGAGTCATGGAATCTTTATCTAAGCTTCGAAATGCTGACGATAAGTTAAAAAATATTTCTATAACTCATGACATGACCGTAAATGAAAGAAGTGAATGTAAAAGTTTAGTTAGTGAAGCGAAAATGAAACAGAGCCAAGAAAAGGGAGAATTTATATGGAGGGTAAGAGGTTCTCCAGGCCTGATGAAAATCATCAGACTTGCAAAAATTAATTAAGTCAAATTTAAGTTTCAAAAAAGGGGTTCCCAGTGGGTATAGTTTTAATCGGGACAACATTGTC
Organism: Oconnorella tubifera; assembly: GCA_034700105.1. Lineage (NCBI taxonomy): Eukaryota > Metazoa > Annelida > Clitellata > Enchytraeida > Enchytraeidae > Oconnorella > Oconnorella tubifera. Next base: position 199 of record JAQIXG010001929.1, on the reverse strand, counting down.
CAAATATCTGACGTAACTAAATCCAAAATTATATCAACTGGAGAATTAGAAATTGTATATACCAAAGCAGATTGCTTTAAAAATAAGAGAGAAGAATTTAATTTGTTTCTAAATTCAAAACTTTCAAAGCCCGACATTATTGCAATAACTGAAGTAAATTCAAAATCTTGTTTAAATAAAATGATGGAAAGTGAATTTA